>JBBBDQ010001084.1:4525000-4572500 GCA_037127315.1 Ascarosepion bandense | reverse complement strand
TTCATCTGGGAGGAGATTGTCCAGCTATTTGCTGCCATATAGGAAGACTGATATCACGTAACAGCTCAGCATTCTTCTGTTGTATTCAGCCTTTGAGATTTCACTCACTCGATCGACTCAGTCGATTAAAAACTTAATTTTATTTATTGCTTTACTCCACCGCAGTCGATTAAAAATCTCGCAATGAAACGTGTCCCTTTAAATATAGAAAAACCCAACCCAACTTTTATAACCCAAAAGTATGCCATTGAAGATTCACAAGTTACTTAGAATGACACACAATGACATTATTGGACTCTTTGGTCTCGCTTTTATCGTCCCGGTCAGTGTAAGCATTCATTTAATTAACGCTTCCAGATTGGAGCCAAAATGTCTCTGTCGTCCAGATTGCTTACGAAAAGTAAAAATGAATATTTGAAAGAAAGAAAAAAATTACGCAGACATCTTTCAACTACGCACCGAAAAACAAATTATACAAGTAAGTAACTTTTTTATATAAAATCTTTGAGAGAATCAGAATTGTTATTATTTATCATCTATGAGATGAAGGTCAAACAGAAGAAAGAAACTACGAATTTAGGTACCCCCATTCAATTGCCGAAATAACAAAACAAAAAATATAAAAATAAAAACAGCATATCATGATGTTAAAAGTATTTAACCTTAATAAAAACAAAGTTTTATGATCAAAATGCTTATGCTATTATTAAGAGGAAAGATTAAATTTTGTTCTTATTATTTTAAAAAATTTTAAAATCCTTTCTAACACCTTCGAAATTTTAATAAAAATTTCATTTTTTGTTTTCCGTCGGCGATTCACGCTACGTTTACGTAAGGCGACTATTAAGAAAATGGAGTCGGCCGAGTAAAATGATTTGGGGCGAGTAAATTTTTTCTCGCTCTCGACTGCCGGTCGAGAGATTTCTTTTTCAAATCTCAAAGGCTGCACACTAACGATAAACTGCATCCTCTGGTTGTGAGGTTTTGAATAGCATGGAACCACCTCTTGATTGCTGATATTTCCAGGTCCACTCTGACCAAGAGTAGTAGCACCTATTAGGGTCCCAGCTATGAGAAAATAGTTCCCTTTCAAACTTCCAGCAATACGTTTTTGAAGAAGAAAATATTACCAGAATTTTTTTGGAATAAAAATATGCCAGCAATACATCAGAATCTCGACAAGAAAATACGACAATGAAATCTAATCTACAAACTACTTTTCAAAAATACAAAACCAGAAGACATCTTGACTCTTAAAAAAAAAACAAAAAAAAACAACTTGTTGCGTACCATGTGACATCCGGTCGCTCGGATATATAAAAGACAATGTGCGTTTAGCATGGGGGTGCCATTATCACGGACTTTTTGAAGTAACACCTACTACTTCGAGAGGCAGGTTTTATTTTTTTTAACGAATATGTCGGCTCCTTTACATTCATGCAATTTTGGTGACCAGAATAATGTCAAAATGTGTCTTGCTGAAATTTCTCTGCATGGATAACTTTACCTCCCTGAAAATGGTTCTTTGCGCCTTCTTGGGATAATATTCTCAAGTGACATGAAGTGGAAAGACGATATTAAATTAATTGTTCAGTCAGCTGCTAAGCCGGTTCACCTAGAAGAGTTTGAGCTAAAAATACTGAATTAATCCATAACCTTAGAAACGATATACGGACAAACAACAAGTCTTCCAAAATATCAAGAGGTGTACTAGAAGGTTGATATTTCACACAGGATGTATTTATATACAGCTGGAGGAGTATAAGAAGACTAGAGAACGTACCTGTTTGATGTGTCTTATCTCTGAAGAAGCTTGGCGGCGCGAAGTTGACCTTTTTATCTCGTTACAGATGTAAAGGAGTGTTTTGAAGAAACTTAGTTTATTCTATGAGTCCAGACAAACGATGAGCTCTAAAATCAATTTAGATAACTGATTCTATACAGCATATTGATTTTATCTGTCGCTGGCTGTTGGGTTTGAACCCAGAAACAATTAGAGAGAAAACTAATTAAAACTGCCTAATGTTTGAACTTTCAGGCTATTTGGCAACATTTCTCTTTTACTGATCGCGAAATGAGTTGGCATGACTTACATCAGTAAGATTTTGCGATTAGTTTAAAAAATCCCCTAAAATAACTAAATGATATTAAAATTCCGATTCAGTCAGTTAAGTACTATACGTGATACACGCTTGGGTGATTATGTCTCAGAAGAGACATGACTGGCTAACAACAAAAAAAAAAAACTTTCACGCAGTAGGTTACCATTACTTTCTGCGGTAGACTGGCTGCCAACTAAGATTGTAGAACCTAATCTGTCCTGTTATTTAACCAATAGCTGGAGAGAAGAGACGGATTAATACATTTCCTAAGTGATTTTACGCGAAAGTGAATGCAACGAATATCAACTGGAATTCGAACTCGGCTCTCCGATTTACTCGTTTAGAGCCTATATCCACTGCACCACAACACAATTTCAAAACTTTTGTCACAAAACATTAAAAAAGTTACTAGGAGTGAATGTAACAAATAAAATCTTTTGGTTTTATTATTTTGGGGAACAGTGTTAAATACTTGAATGCCTCTACTTTTTATTTATATGACGGTATAGTTGTTATCAAAACATTTGGTGCCTCGAATCACGGTGCCTTCAGATCTGAACAGACTAGTAGAGAATATCATGTCAAACTTGATAAATTAGTGTCTCTTGGATAATCCAGAAAACTTCGACATCTCTCAGAATTAAAACTAGAAATAAAGAAGAAAGGAGAAACCATTGTGTTTAAGTGAAAGTGGCGCATTTCAACTCTTAAATTGGCATCTCCTTTACGAACGTTGTCACGCAAAATGGCATCGCCTTTACGAACGGTGTCAGGCAAAATGGTATCCCCTTTATGAACGGTGTCACGCAAAATGGCATCACCTTTACGAACGGTGTCACGGAAAATGGCATCACCTTTACGAACGGTGTCACACAAAATGTCATCGCCTTTACCAACGGTATCACGCACAACACTGAACCTAGTAGAATTTGTGCCAATGATAAAAGAATAAAATAAAACTATTTAGTAGGATAACATATTTGCAGGGTCTGATCAGGTGGATGACGGAACGGGGGTTGCCAGGAGCAACAGGAGCAAACATACTAAGAGCCACAAGGGATAGGGAGACATGGAGATCCATGATCGCCTACGTCCTGAAGGGACAGGGCACATAGAAGAAGAAGAAGTTGGTGACTGTAGCAGCCTCTGAATAATTGGAATAGTCACGGTTAGCAACAGGAAAACTTGTAGAAGTTTATGTATATTCCTTTACTTTGCCTGAGCGGGTTTAACCTGTGACTATTGCAAATATAAAGTTTATAGAGAATCATTTCTGCCCACCATGAATGGAGCTGATGCTTTTTTCCTGAAGGGCAACGCACTGCGCCTCCTTGGCCTTACGTTTTTAACTGACCTGAAGTGGAAATCGATTCTATAGTTGTATCTACTGATAAAAGGTAATAGGTTACTATATCGAATCTGAATTTTTCTCGTCACGTGACACTCAAGGCTATATCCTAGGTTCTACGCTGTTTCTGATCTTCAATGATCTTTATGATATCATCTGTTCCAGAGTAGGCTTCTATGCAGATAACATCACAATTAGCTCCCGTCTCACTAAAAAATCTGCTAAGGTTGACAACGTAAACCTGACTGTTGCTCTTGGAAAGGACATCCAATCAGCGGTTAATTGGGGCAGGAAATGCCTTATATATTTTAAATGTTTCCAAAACAAAACTGCTCTCCTTTAACGACCATGGAGAAACTTTGCTGTCCGCCATCAGCATCAGACTCCTGGAGAATAACACATTGCGCCTCATTGGTCTCTCTCAACCAATCTTTAGTGTAACGACTCCATCTAATTAATGAAGGAAAACCAACGGCACTTATACCTAACATCAGTAAGAGTTAGTTACGATTTCTAGGGCACATAATGAAGAAAGGGAACTTTATGTTCAGAGTGATATTACAAAAATCCATAAAAATGCTAAAAGATCTATACCTATGTTTTATAGTTTATTCAAAGACTTATTGTGCCATCATAAAGGGAAAAACTGTCATTAATATTAGCTAAGTTTGGCACAAGGCCGCAAATATAAGTTCTTTGCGGGGATTGTTATCTCAGTTTTTATTGTAACTAGCCAAATATCCGTCCGTCGAACAGAGAAAAGGAAATTATTAAATTTATCTTTCTTCACTAACATCTTTGTACAATCAACATTTTTTAAACGTTTCACCTCAAGCAAGGTGGTACCGCCACTGGTGCGCAGGGGTCTACATAAGAGAAAAGGTTTAGGCAATAGGAGAGCGAAGAGAAAGACGGGCCAGTTACAGTGGGTATCAGAGAAAGGGAAAGACAAGGATACGAACACAGGTGTGAAGACAGTTGCGAAGGTAGAGAGAAAGGAAAAGAACAAGATACACGGGATGATGTAGAAAGAGCTGGAGTCAAGTGGATAAGAGATGGGTATTGACCTTCTGTTTAAATTTCTGGAGGTTATAGCCGTCAGGAAAGCAAGTATAGGGAAGGGAGTTCCGCAAGCGGAAGTGCAAGAAAAGAAATGATGGAGTAGAATTGACGGCTGCAATTGGTTGACCTAATTGTAAGTGGATGGGACCTTGTTGCCAGTCTGGGTTGCACAAGTAAATTCTAGTGGCGGAGGCACCAGTGACTTAAGCTCGTCAGAGCAGAAGCTATGAATACAGAGAACAGACAAGATATCTGTTTTTTTAAGTTCTTTCTTATCTTATATTAAGTTCACTTGAATTCCCTACACCGTAAATAGTTACAGAGAGCCGACCACGAGGAAAACATTTTGAATATCACTCTAAAGGTTAGAAGAAGGAAATTCCAGGAAAGTAATTAAAACTCACCTAAAACAAGCTGAATGTGTAATGCTCCTCATGCCAATGACATTTGCACCGAGCTTCTCTACGGCATATGACTTCATTGAATGTAATTGAAACTCACCTGAAGTGAGCTGAATGTGTAATGCTCCTCATGCCAATGACATTTCCACTGAGCTTCTCTACGGCATATGACTTCATTGAATGTAATTGAAACTCACCTGAAGTGAGCTGAATGTGTAATGCTCCTCATGCCAATGACATTTGCACCGAGCTTCTCTACGGCATATGACTTCATTGAATGTAATTGAAACTCACCTGAAGTGAGCTGAATGTGTAATGCTCCTCATGCCAATGACATTTCCACTGAGCTTCTCTACGGCATATGACTTCATTGAATGTAATTGAAACTCACCTGAAGTGAGCTGAATGTGTAATGCTCCTCATGCCAATGACATTTCCACTGAGCTTATCTACGGCATATGACTTCATTGAATGTAATTGAAACGCACCTGAAGTGAGCTGAATATGTAATTCTCATGCCAATGACATATCCATCGAGCTTCTCTACGGCATATGACTTCATTGAATGTAATTGAAACGCACCTGAAGTGAGCTGAATATGTAATTCTCATGCCAATGACATATCCATCGAGCTTCTCTACGGCATATGACTTCATTGAATGTAATTGAAACGCACCTGAAGTGAGCTGAATATGTAATTCTCATGCCAATGACATATCCATCGAGCTTCTCTACGGCATATGATTTCATTGAATTTCTGTTAATGTTTTCCGCTCAAATTTATATTTAAATTGGGGTCATCAGGAGAGAATGTGCGCCGTTTCGGGGCCTTCCGCTCAACAGTTTCACTTGTACACCGGCCACCCCTCTCTAATGTGAGGCCCCATTATAATGATATACAAGTGTGTTGTAGATATACTAGCTTAAATGTGTAACTAAAAATTTTGAAAACTGCAAACCTCGCGTTCTGAGAATGCAATGTGAACCTCATTACGCATTCACGATCAGTCATGATATTTCTTTCTTCCCAGCTCTTTACGTAATGTTTTGCTAATGTTGTTGTCTACCATACACCACGCTTCTGATCCGGATGCTGGCGGAAATTTGATTCTTGGCAGTTTGTGTTGCGTCCCATCCTTCGATTCAACAGCTTGGATATCGTCAGCCCAGTGGTATGCATCCTGGCATTGGTTTTATGACGTCTTATCTGCGTTGACAGAGCGCTACTCTTGAACCGTTTTCAGAGAAGCACAACCCATTTTTGAAAGGTGAACCTTCGCTCCCTTTTGGGACCTGAATTTCCGACCACAAACACATAGGAATTCAGTTCCCTTCCCTAAATCCATGGTTTGTTTTTCATTCCGGGTTCGTCGCTGATTTTTTTTCTTTATTTTTTTAATCGTTTCACCCCGAGCAAGGCACTCAACTGCCACTATTGCGCAGGGGGTTACATAGGGTCGGGGAAGTGATGAGAAAGGATGGTTAAATATAGGAAATGTCATAAGGAAGATGATAGACGGGTAAGGATACCGAGGATGAGGGTTGGTTAGATGGTGAGAGTGTTTGAGAGAATAGATGCAAGTTAGTGTGATAGGAGGTGTCTATTGACCTTACATTTAAACTCCTGGAGATTGCGGCTGTCGAGGAAGCAGGCATGTAGAAGGGAATTCCACAGGCGGGAAGTGCGAGAAAAGAATCTGTTGGAGTGGAAATTACGGTTACATCTTATCTGTTTCACTGTAAAAGGGTGGGACCCAGTTGCTAATCTAGTATCTCGTGTAAATTCGTACCTAGGCGGCACCAATGACCTAAGTTCATCTGGGCAGAAGTCGTGAAAGTATTTGTAGAAGAGGCACAGGGAAGCCACGTCACGCCGGTGAGAGAGTGGTTGCAGCCGGTCCGCCAAGTCAGGATCGATCACGTAACAGATTCTCCGTTGTATTTTGTCAAGAAGCCCGAGAGAGTAGCAGAGGCAACCGACATGTGGCAGCAGTATTCAATACACGGGCGGATGGTAGATTTATATATGTGCAGGATAGATTCAGACGGGCAAAATTTACGAGCCCTGCTCAGAGAACCGACCTTCTTAGCAGCGGACTTAGCAATGGATTCGATATAGTCATTCCATTTGAGGTCCGCCGAGAGTGTAAGCCCAAGGAGGCGTAGTGTTTTACTCTCAGGGAGGCAAGTCTGTTCGATGCTAATGGGAGGTAGGTGCGATTGTCTATGATGGTTAATTGATAGCAGCTTCGTTTTGGAAGCATTCAAATTTAAGAGCCATTTCCTACCCCAGTCCACTACGGATTGGAGGTCATTTTCAAGCTCGGCAGCGAGGTTCGCTTTGTCGCCCACACCGGGTTTTTGATCGAGGTGAGAGTAAATTGTGGTGTCATCGGTGTACATGCATACTTGGGATCTAATGGCATCTGGGAGATCATTAATGTAGATCAGAAAGAGCGTGGGACCTAGGATAGAGCCTTGAGGGACGCCAGCGTTTGTATGGTAGTTTTGGGAGGCAATGTCCGTTTAATACTACCTTCAATGTGCGGTTAGAGAAGAATGACTGGATTAGATCAAACAAATGTCCAGTTATACCATGGCTCCGCAGTTTGCATAAAAGGCCAGCATGCCAGACTCTGTCGAACGCTTTGGAGGTATCCAGGGCAACGGTTCGTGCTTCGCCATTCTTGTCGAGAGCCTGGTATATGTACTCGGTAATGGTCGTTAGCATATCTGCAGTAGACCTAGTGAAGCGGAAACCGTACTGTTTGTCCGAGATATGATCGCCCAAGCGTGTATCACGTGTGGCACTTAACTGACTGACTGTTTATAAATGTCAAAAACTTAAAATTTGAATTAAAAAATAGATAAAATAATGAAATCTAAACTTATTTATAAATGGAACTTTGTCTGTGTTTCTCTGTGTCTGTCTGTTACCTATAGACTCTGAAATGGCTGAACCGATTTTCTTGAAAATTTACACAGTTGTACTATAAGCGTCTGCGAGTGTTCTTAGCTAGGTTTTGTGTCGAGGTACCATCGATAAATATCAAAAATCGATAATAAAAAAATCGGGTTATAGAAGAAGTGGTCTAATTTTAATAAAATTTGATACACTCATAGACAAAGACATAAGAAACGATATTCAGGAGTTTCAGGTTGCAGTTCTTACAATAGTGCAGAAAATCGATAATATATATATAAAAGGCAAGATGTTTGTGTGTGTGTCTGTTTATCTGCCTGTATGTCTTTTATACAAATCCACATTTTTTATCCGATTCTCACCAAACTTCACACAAATATTCTTTACGCTGAGTCTGAGCTCCAGGACCATGGATTAGTCTTAAAGCTTTCATTACACTCGAGCAACGCCGGGCTAAACTGCTAATAAAAATTAAACATTTTTTTCGTTGTTTTCGTATTTTAGTAGTACATGTCTGTATATTTTGTTCTAGTGATGTAAGATTGGGAAAGACAGACAAAATTTATCCTTGCACGAATTTATAATAGATATTGGTCGGCTTGATTATTTTGTCAAGAATATTCCATGTCGAGGCGCCCCTGGGAGTGAGTGAGTATGATTATATATTCTGTAAATCTAATTCAAGAAATACAGCGAGCCGGCCATTATATCTTGGAGAAACATATTAATTTAGAACCATAGGACTTGACTTTTAATAATACATACATTAGTGTTTTGTATATTGAGAGATGAATTCTTTCTTACAGGAAGAAATTCTCTGCCAAGAATTCAGTCTTATTCACCACAGGAAATGTATCTGGTGTATTTCTGCTTTATCGAGTTATTCTACTGGCAAGGATTGGGAAATTCGTCTGGGCGTCTGCAAGACTTTTACCGAAAGTAGAAACCAGAAACCAATGTCTGACTCATAACTTGTTTTGTTTACAATTTTTCGAAAATATATTTCGACCAGGAATTATTATTAGGACTGAGAGATAAACAGTCGAATAGAGTTGAAAGCAGTCGGAAGATTGTATAGTACAGCTTTTCTTGGAGAGCAACACATACCTGTATATCTGCAAGTATCTTAGCAAACAAATACTAAAATTAGCCTCTTCTTCTTCTTCTTCTTCTTCTTCTTCTGCAGTATTCCCACAGGGGGTTGGCGACCATTGATCCCCACTAATTCTTGTAGCTCGGAAATTTTTTTATCTTTTTGTCATCAGCCCAAATCTTTCACTGATATCCATTTACCCAAACTCTCTACGTAGGTTGTGCATTGTTTTTCTCCGTCTCTATTACCTTCTAAATGTCCTGTGGGGATCAAGTTTTCCAAGCTTTCTTTTCTCATTATATGTAAAAGAAATTTCAACTGTCTCTTTCTGACATTGTCTCTAGAACTTCGATCCATGGAAGTCTCAGCATCCTTCTGTAGAGCCGCATTATTGTTGCTTCAAGTCACCTTTTCATCTTTGAGTAGATTGTCCTGTTATTTACTGCCATTTAGGACGACTGATATTATGTAATATTTCAGTACATTTTTATCTGCGTCTAACGATATTTTTCTGTTTCTTAATGCTTTGCTTAGTTTTTAGAAGACGTCTTTCGTTATCTAAAAACTTTTTGGGATTTCCGTGTCGCATTTTCCGTCCTCTGTTAATACACTTCCCACATATTTAAACTGCTGTATCTCTTTGATTTTGTCATGGTGCCCTATCTATAAGAATGGACTATTGCTCCGTCAATAAATACAAACCTGAGTGACTTCTGGGACGCAGCTGTAAGGCAGTCTAGTGACAGTCTAGACGCAGCGTAACTATACCGTTCGGACTTACACTTTTATGAGGAAGTATTTTAACTCTCTATCTGTTAAGGGTTAGGGTTAGAGTTGGGTTAAGCTTGTCATGGTACCCTATCTATAGGAATGGACTCTTCCTCCGTCAATAAATAATAACCTAAATGACTTCCGGGGACGCAGCTGTGAGACAGTCGTGAGACAGTCTAGACGCAGCGTAACTATATCTGTTGAACTTACACTTCTATTTGCTGATTCTTCTTCTTTATGTGCCGTGTCCCTTCAGGACGTAAGCGATCATGGACTTCCACTTGGTTTTGTCTTTTGTCGCTCTCAATAATATTTCTCTTGGTATATCTTCTAAGCCCCGATTTTTATCCATTTGCTCAGACCTAACAATTACTTCTCGCGCCGATTTCCCCTGTCTCTCCTTCCATTTATCCGACCTGAGAATATTAAGTTCTTCAGGCCCTCTTTCCTCATTACGTGTCCCAGGAACCTCATTTGTCTCTTCCTGATATCTAGTATCAATTTTCTTCCAATTTGCATCTTTCCCAACACCTCATCGTTGCACACGTGCTCCATCCACGGTATCCTCAGCATCCTTCTGTAATACCACATTTCTGCTGCCTCAAGCCTCTCCTTCATCTTTGTTGAGATCGTCTAGCATTCACTTCCACACATAAGGGCAGATATCACATAGCAATCCAGCACTCTTTTCTTTGTTTCTAATGAGATTTTTCTGTCTTTCAGTATTCTGGTTATTAACACTAATTATTGTATATATTGTTATGAAATTATTTGCTTGAACATTATTTTTAATCGATACTCGTTTTTGATTTGATATTCTGTTTTTAATCAAATAGTATATTTATATATTTATTTCTACCGGCCTGATTATTTACGATAAATTTTGTACGAAAATGTGCGTCATTCGGCAGGATTCAAACTTGCGACCCCTATCAACATAGGGGAAGCCACCAATAGGAGTATAGATTAAAAATAATGCTCAAACAAATAATTTCAATATGTCGGTTGTTAAAACCATTTTGGTAATCTTTGGGGTTTTCCATAACATTATATATTGTTCTGCTATTCTAATACACTGTTTGAACCTACGTTCTTGTTTCTGTGTCTTACTTCCGGGCCCTAACAGGTCGCAGCAACTTGGCGAAGGTTTCGTCACTAGAGATTTCGGTAACTCTAATCTATAATTTGCATGTTTGGATGTACCTTTTACTAACAACCATGCATTCTGTCTTCTTGCTATTGATGTTTAATCCTCTCTTCTCACTTTTACCCACTATCGTGGTTGCCAATAATGATTTCCGGTAAGACTTCTATTTCTCTCAGAAAAAGCCTCGTTGTAAATGTTGGGAAGGTCTGGTGAGAAAACGCATCCTTGTCTTACACCCCTTATGATTTTTGAATATTTACTAAACCCATTTCCTATCCTTATGCAAACGGTTTGCTGCCATTAGGTTCTGGAAGATTCTAATATCCTCCTCACATAGGAAAATATTTTAGTCTGTACACAAAGCCACAAATTTAGTGTGTTTTCCATGATATTTGCTAATTTTAACTAAGTCTGGCACATGATAACATATCAAGAGTATTAATTTAGTTTCGCAATCAGTAAAGTAGAATTGGACTGTAGGTTCTGCTCGTTAACCATTACCCAACAGTGTTGCTTCCATGATACCTGCTAATTTGAACTGGTGCATGGCCACAAATGTAGGGTACTAAGTCAGTCAGTTAAGTGCCATACGTGATACACGCTTGGACGATCATGTCTTGAAAGAGACATGACTGACTGAGCAGAAGATTATCCCGCAGTAGGTTGCCATTGCTTTCTGCGGTAGACTGGTTGCCGACTAAGGCTATAGAACCCAATCTGTCCTGCTATTTAACCCATAACTGGAAGGAAGAGACGGATTAATACCTTTCCCAAGGGTATTTGCGCGTAAGTGAATACAATGGATTCAACTGGAATTCGAAATTAGAGTAATATTTTTCCGCTAGTCTAGCTCGTTGACAATTACTCAATGATGAGGCATCTATGTTATTTGGTAATTTGAAATTAGTCTGGTACGCGGTCACAAATATAGGCTATTAAATAAGTTTCGCATAAATTAGTGTAATATTAGTCAGCTAGTCTAGCTCATTAACCTTTACTCAAGGATGAGGTTTCCATAATATTTGACAATTTGAACTGGCACATGGTCACAAATGTAGGGTATTAACCAAGTTTCGTATAAATTAGTGTAATATTAGCCCGTTCATTAACCATAACTCAACGGTGAGGCTTCCTTGATATTTGATAATGTGAAGTTAGTCTGAGACATGATAACAAATATAGGTTATTAACAAAGTTTCGCAATCATCTTTATTGTGTTGGGTACCCAGTGAGGATTGACATTACTCCACATTTGTAATGGTTTACTGGTTTGTTAAATAATGGTCCTTAATTTGGTATAAAGCCCACAAGAGATGGACATCTATTAGTCATCTTCCCCATCATCATCGTTTATGTGTTATGATTTTTATGACGTGGGCGATTATGTCTCTCCACGGTTTCTTTGCACTTGTAGTTCTAAACAACGTTTTATTCTTACCACCTCTCCCTGTTCCTGCTATGCCATTCAAATGAACTGAATAAGTTGCACGCTGTTTCTCGCTACTCAGCCTCTCAGAGTATCCCTTGAGTATTAAATGTTTCTCGATGTTTTCTATGTCAGTTGCACCCTGCCTCCACCATCCATTGCGGGATATTTTGTCAATCATATCTTTGTCGGATGTTATCTGTGTTTTTGCCTTTTGCACCTCACCGCCACCATGCACAGCCGGATATTTTTGTCAATCATATCTTTGTCGGCTTTTACTTGTGTTTCTGCCTTCGATGTTGCACTCCATCGTCACCAACCGCGGCCGGATATTTTTGTCAATCATATCTTTGTCGGCTTTTACTTGTGTTTCTGCCTTCGTTGTTGCACCCCATCGCCACCATGCACGGCCGGATACTTTTGTCAATCATATCTTTGTCGGCTTTTACTTGTGTTTCTGCCTTCGATGTTGCACCCCATCGTCACCAACCGCGGCCGGATATTTTTGTCAATCATATCTTTGTCGGCTTTTACTTGTGTTTCTGCCTTCGATGTTGCACCCCATCGTCACCAACCGCGGCCGGATATTTTTGTCAATCATATCTTTGTCGGCTTTTACTTGTGTTTCTGCCTTCGTTGTTGCACCACATCGCCACCATGCACGGCCGGATATTCTTATCAATTATACTTTTTGAAAGTCAAGGTAATATACTACACCTATCCCAGAAATGTAGACAGTAGTAACAAGGTAATCGTTGAGCATTCACTTTCATAAAGCTTTATTGATATGGCCCTGGTAAATCAGTTTTAATTGTTTCTAACGGTATATTTCTAACATATTTTTTTTAATCATTTCACCCCGAGTAAGGCGGAAACGCCACTGATGTGCAGGGGGTTACATAAATGTAAAAAGATTAATTAGAAAAGAGTGAGGAGTACAAACTAGTTAGAAAGGAACAATAGAAAGCTGAGAAAGCAGGTGCGATGGCAGATACATAGGAGGAGAGAAAGGGAAGGTTATACAGGGGAGGGGAGAGAGCTAGAGGCCAGTGGTTAGTAGATGAGTATTAACTTTGCATTTAAATTTCTGGAGGTTGTAGCCGTCAGGAAAGCAAGAATACGGGAGTGAGTTCCACAGGCGGGAAGTGCGAGAGAGGAAGCTGCAGGAATAGAATTGTCGTCTGCATTTGGCTAACCTGACCGTGAATGGGTGGGACCCAGTTGCCAGTCTGGTTGCACGGAAAATAATATTTCTGAAAGAATGTTTGTCTGTTGGATTTATACCTGGATAATGGCTTGATAAAAAAATAAGCAAATAGTAAATAGAAAAAAAAAACATTTTAATCAAATTTTGGATGGATTAAAAGAAAGTCGAATTAGGCGACGTGTGCCCGAAATAATTGATCGGTACAACTCAGAGAGTGATTGGGTAGAAAAGGTTTTGATCAAATTCGTTCGGATTAAGAGTGGACCGGCCATATTGGTGCTGGAAAACACAACTTGATTGAGAACAAAATAATTCAGCAGAAATTTTGGTAATCAGGCAACGTCGTGTCACGTGAATTGTATTTATTTGGTTGTGATTTCGAATCGGAGATATTGGGAACGAATTGGTTGATTTCAAAGTCGTGTATCAGGTGGATTGATCCTCAGGACGTAGCTTTATCGTTGAATTCAGCCGCGGATTGTTCGCATTGAATTTTTGGTTGATATCGTATTTGAATGCTGATTTCAGTGCCCGAGGCTTTGTTTTAACCAAGTTTCGCATTCAGTAGAATAATATTAGTCTGTTCGTCGAGCTCGTTAAACATTATTCAAGAGTGAGCCAATTTGTTTCTTTTTTTTTTTTTTTTATATAAGCGTTTCACCCCGAGCAAGGCATGTCACTGCCACTACTGTGCAAGGGGCTACGTAGAGTGGAGAAAGGCTGGTTAAATATAGGAAATAACAGAGGGTGGGTGATAGGCGGGTGAGGATACCGAGAATGAGGGTTGGGTAGATGAGAGTGTTGTGAGAATAGTTGGGAGTTAGTGTGATAGGAGGTGTCTATTGACCCTACATTTAAACACCTGGAGATTGTAACTGTCGGGAAAGCAGACTTGTGGAAGGGAGTTCCACAGGCGGGAAGCGCGAGAAAAGAAGCTGTTGGAGTAGAATTTACGGTTACATCTTATTTGTTTAACTGTAAAAGGGTGGGACCTAGTTGCTAATCTAGTATCTCGTGTAAATTCGTGCTTAGGCGGCACCAGTGATCTAAGCTCATCGGAGCAGAAGCCATGAAAGTACTTGTAGAAGAGGCACAGGGAAGCTACATCACGCCGGTGTGAGAGCGGCTGCAGCCGGTCTGCCAAGTCAGTATCAACCACGTTACAGATCCTCCTTTGTATTTTGTCAAGAAGCCCAAGGAGAGCAGCAGGGGCACCCGACCAGATATGGCAGCAATATTCAATACACGGGCGGATGGTAGATTTGTATATGTGCAGAATAGTTTCAGGTGGGAAAAATTTCCGGGCCCTACACAGGGAGCCGACTTTCATAGCAGCAGATTTGGCAATGGATTCAATATAGTCATTCCATTTGAGGTCCGCCGAGAGTGTAAGGCCAAGGAGGCGTAGTATTTTACTCTCTGGGAGGCTAGCCTGTCTCATGCTAATGGGATATGCGTAATTGTGCAAGGGATATCGGCTCGGAACGAGAAATCAGAGAGACGTGTTCGAATTCCATTTGCATTCGTTGCATTTATTTATGCACAAATAACCTTGGAAAAGGTATTAATCCATATCTTCTCCCTTCAGGTATTTTTTAAAAAATCATATCACCCCAAGCAAGGCGGTAACGCCACTGATGTGCAGGGGGCTACGTAAGAGTGAAAAGATTAGAAAAGAGAAAGCCGGAAACCACATCCTAAACAGGAAACAAAGGATGAGCCTCTTCACCCGTTCAATAGACGTGGGTGGAGTTTGAACCGGGAGATAGTTTAGTCTATCTACTCCAATTGAAAAAAAAAAAGATTGGAAAAGAGTAAAAGATTGGAAAAGAGAAAGCCGGAAACCACATCCTAAACAGGAAACAAGGGATGAGCCTCGTCATCCGTTCAATAGACGTGGGTGGAGTGTTAACCGGGTGATAGTTTAGTCTATCTACTCCAATTATTATGAGCTAAACAGCAGAACAGATAGGGTTCTATAGCCTTGGTTGGCAACTAGTCTACCGCAGAATGTAATTGCAGTGGAAAAAAGTAGTTGGAAAATCTTTTACCCAGTCAGTCATGTCTCTTTCGAGACATCACCGCCTAAACGTTTATCACGTATGGCACTTAATTGATTGATATGGTCACAAATACTTCTTCTTTTTCTATGTGCCGTGTCCTTTCAGGACGGAGGCGATTATAGCCTTTTACATCTCCCTATCCCTTGTAGCTCTTAAACCCCCTTCTCCTGTTATCCCACACTCAACCTCTAATGGAATTATCATCTGTTCAAGCCCATCAAGTATGTCACACTTTGCTTTCTCTTGTCTCTATCCGTCCCGTGAGCATCAGATTCTCCATGCCCTCCTTCCTCACTACATGTCCCAGAAACTTCAGCTGTCTTTTCTTGATATTAAGTATAAGTTTCCTTTTCATGTCCATCCTCTCCAAAACCTTGTCATAGCTCACATTGCATTCCCAGCATCCTTCTGTAGAACCACATTTCTGTTGTTTCAAGTCTTTCCTTCATCTTTGTCCAGCATTCGCTGCCATATACGAAGACAGATATCGCATAAGAACTCTTTTCTTTGTTTCACAATACTCTACTCAGCTTCTGGAATGCATCGTTGGCCATGCCAATACGCCTTTGGATCTCAGTGCCACACTTTCCGTCCTCTGTTAGAGCAGTCCCAGGTATTTAATTTTTTGTACCTGCTTGATTTAAGTATTCCCGACTTGTAGTTGGTATTTCGGGCTCCTCTTTTTACTGATTAACAAGCATTCAGTTTTCTTGTTTATATGTAGTTCTTTCTTTCTGCTTTATTTAACTACATTCTGTAGATGGTCTTGTAGTTTCCTTTCCGTGTCTGCTATCAGCACTGTATCAGCTGTGTATCTTATATTGTTCAGATTGACTCATTTCCAAGTAAAAAATATTCAAAAGCTTTACAATTTAAATGTATTAAGCACTTTTTAATACAACTTGGTACTAGTCTAATTTAATTAAGATCAAAAACTAGTAGTGGATATCGGCTCGGAACGAGAAATCGGGGAGCCGAGTTCGAATTCCAGTTGAATTTATTGCATTCACTTACGCGCAAATAACCTTGGGGAAGGTATTAATCCGTCTCTTCCCTCCAGTTATGGGTTAAATAACAGGACAGATTGGGTTCTATAGCCTTGGCCGGCAACCAGTCTACCGCAGAAAGCAATGGCAACCTACTGCAGGATAATCTTCTGCCCAGTCAGTCATGTCTGATAGATTTTATCAAGACAGATGTAAGGGTTTTTATTTTGCAACAAGTAAACAACAAACAGAAGTAAAAATGCAGTTTTTCAGAATGTTTAAATTTAAAAATGCTCATAAATATTCTTCAGGCGAACTCTGAAAGTCAAGGTAAACTATGGAGAATGCTAAGTGATATAATTTAATGCCTAAAAAATGAGTAAATAAATGTTGTTATTGTAGTTGTTGATTTTTTAAAATATTTATTGTGTAATTATTATTTATTATTTTAATTTGTTAAAATATTTATGCACTGAAGAATATTTATGAGCGTTTTTTAAATTTAAATATTTTGAAAACCTATTAGCATTTTTACTTCTGTTTATAAATAATGATGATTCTTGGCAGGACTTCTGGGGCTCTCTGAATTGTCTCGTGGTATAAGTTAAATAGATCTGGCGAAAAGATACATCCTTGTCTTGCACTCCTTTTTATCTTTCTATATCTTATGCTGAACTCGTTTATTGTCCGTATGCAAGCAGTTTGCTGTCACAAATGCGGGGTATTAAGTATCGCATTAACTAGATTAATATTGGTCTGTTTGTCAAGCTCGTTAAACATTACTCCAGTGTGAGGCTTCTCTGGTATTTGATAATTTGAACTTAGTCTTGTACATGGTCACAAACAAGTGGTGGTTCAGTGGATATCGGTCCGGAACAAGAAATCGGGGAGCCGATTTCGAATTCCAGTTGAATTCAGTGCATTCACTTACGCGCAAATACCCTTGAGAAAGGTATTAATCCGTCTCTTCCTTCCAGTTATGGGTTAAATAACAGGACAGATTGGGTTCTATAACCTTGGCTGGTAACCAGTCTACCGCAGAAATCAATGGCAACCTACTGCGGGATAATCTTCTGCCCATTCAGTCATGTCTCTTTCGAGACATGATCGCCCAAGCGTGTTTCATGTATGGCACTTAACTGACTGTTAACCATTACTCAAGGGTGAGACTTTAATAGCTACTAATTTGAACTTAGTCTGGCACATGACCATGAATGTAGGGTATTATTTAGGTTTTGCATTGAGTAGAATAATATTGGACTTTCAGTTTAGCTCGTTAACTATTACTCAAGGGTGAAATTTGTATAATATTTGCGAATTTGAACATAATCTGGCATCTGAACATAAATGTAGGGTATTATCTAAGTTTCTCATTGAGTAGCGTCATATTGGTCTGTTTATCTAGCTCGACAACCCTAATGTGATTTTAATTTTTTCTAAATGTAGTACCACTTCATGTCTCTTTCCAGATTAATTTTAATTATTATTTCGTGAATTGAAACGATTTATTTGGAAAGGAATTGGCGTGTTTTCTTTTGCAGTCTTCGCAGTTTTGAAAACAGTCCTTAGTTTTTGAGCTTGTCTGTTACCCACGGCTAAAAGCACAATTTGCATAATAAACTTGTAACTTCGAAAATTTTTCTTTATGAATACTAAAAAACAAAACACAGACAAAACTTAAATAAATAAATAAATAAATAAATAAATAAACCACATTGAATAGAATATTTATCAAGTAATGACCAAAAAATATACCCAAAATAAAAACCTACATATTGTTTAAAGTAATATACGTATACGGCACGACAAAAATGAAAAATTCATACATAACGCGTTTCGACCGTAAGAAGCCTCTTGTTCAGAATTCGTTGAGATCAGTCTTCTATTATACAGGATTCCGGAAGAAGTTAAAAACAAAAGAGAGAGAATAAGAGCCTGTTATGATTTTGCGTTAAAGTTTTAGAGACTATCACCTTTATAATTTGGGAACCTGGAGATGGCTTGTCTCGCTAGGATCATTACAATTGAGTAGTGAGTTCGATCCTCACTGGGTGCCCTTTCCTTTCGGCCTTGTGCCACATCTAAGCTACACTTAGAAAATCATTATTAGACACCTCGGCGTGGTGTAATGGTTAGCAAGCTCGTCTTGCTGGAACCTCTTACAACTGAGTAGTGAGTTCGATCCTCACTGGGTGCGCCATACTTTCGGCCTTGTGCCACATCTAAGCTAGGCTTAGAAAGTTTACTATTATCTTTATAACTTTTTACCACTAGCCAACATTTGACCTCTTACAATACATTCCAGTCCATGTTCTGTCAAACATTTACACTAAATCGTTAAGCATATTGATTGTCTCTTTCTGTACCTCTTACCTTCAGTATATCCTGCGAGTGTCAAATTCTCTAAGCGCTCTTTCCTCATTTTGTGTCAATGAAATTTCGACTGTCTGTTTCTGCTCCCAAATAAAATGTGTCCTTTTAACTACCTCCCTCACTTTCTTTAAACTTCCTCCTTGATCAAATGTTTTGTCTGTCGTATTCTCTTTATTCTTCTTTGAAACTGTATCTCAGTTGCTCCTATTCGTTTGTGAGGAAAATGTCCAGCGCTGACTACCATATACTCTATGTTTCTAACTAAAAATTCGTGTTTCTTAATACTTAACTTAGCATTTAAAAGGCATATTTCGCTA
Organism: Ascarosepion bandense; assembly: GCA_037127315.1. Classification (NCBI taxonomy): domain Eukaryota; kingdom Metazoa; phylum Mollusca; class Cephalopoda; order Sepiida; family Sepiidae; genus Ascarosepion; species Ascarosepion bandense. Next base: position 4,553,281 of record JBBBDQ010001084.1, on the reverse strand, counting down.
TTCCAATACGACTTCAGATTTCGGTATTACACTAGAACCCTCGTAATGCTAAAATAGGCATTATGAAACGAAACAGCTCTAAATATATATTATGTAGAAATGTAAACTTATATAAATACTAGCTGTTGCTCGGGGATTTGTAGCCGTTATGTTGAAATGGTAAGGTCAAGTGCTTATTCAAAAAGCTCCACTATGAGGTTGCCGTGACGCGTAAGTTAAAAAAAAAAAGAAGGCAAACTAAGTATTGGCTTTTGTTGCATTTGTAAAACTGAATTCATGCTTAGTCAATTCTGCCAATAAACAGGGATGATGTATGTACAATTGGAAGAATGTGGATGGGTGTTACAAGAGTCTGTAAGGTGATGCTATGGCGTTGTGACGCAGAAAATCTAGATGCAGAGGGGTTGGCATATGGCTATGGCTTAGGAGGTAGCGACTCCGACCGACACCAAATCAGTCGAGTTTCGATCCCGGCCAGAAGCAAGTGGATGTGTCTAGCGACACTGATGAGCTGTGATACAGCGAGACAGGCTTGTATGTGAATTACTAATATATGTATATATATATCAATATATATATACATATATATTAGCTGTATAGCTGTTGCTCGGGGATTTGTAGTCGTTATGTTGAAATGGTAAGTCAAGTGTTTATTCAAATTCCTCCAGTTTGTGGTTGCCGTGACGCGTAAGTTAAAAATAAATGCGAAGTAAGTATTGGTTTTTGCTGTATTTGTAAAACGGGATTCATGTTTGGTCAATTTTGACAATAAACGGGAAAAACGGGATTCTTACTTGGTCAATTTTGGCAATAAACGGGAAAAACGGGATTCATGCTTGGTCAATTTTGACAATAAACGGGAAAAACGGGAACCATGTTTGGTCAATTTTGACAATAAACGGGAAAAACGGGAATCATATTTGGTCAATTTTGACAATAAACGGGAAAAACGGGATTCATGCTTGGTCAATTTTGACAATAAACGGGAAAAACGGGATTCATGTTTGGTCAATTTTGACAATAAACGGGAAAAACGGGATTCATGTTTGGTCAATTTTGACAATAAACGGGAAAAATGGGATTCATGCTTTGTCAATTTTGCTAATAAACGGGAAAACGGGATTCATGTTTGGTCAATTTTGACAATAAACGGGAAAAACGGGATTCATGCTTGGTCAATTTTGACAATAAACGGGAAAAACGGGATTCGTGCTTGGTCAATTTTGCTAATAAACGGGAAAAACGGGATTCATGTTTGGTCAATTTTGCTAATAAACGGGAAAAACGGGATTCATGCTTGGTCAATTTTGCTAATAAACGGGAAAAACGGGATTCATATTTGGTCAATTTTGACAATAAACGGGAAAAACGGGATTCATGTTTGGTCAATTTTGCTAATAAACGGGAAAAACGGGATTCATGCTTGGTCAATTTTGCTAATAAACGGGAAAAACGGGATTCATGCTTGGTCAATTTTGACAATAAACGGGAAAACGGGATTCATGAATTTTTTTGGGAAAAACATTCGAATTTTGCTAATAAACGGGAAAAACGGGATTCATGCTTGGTCAATTTTGCTAATAAACGGGAAAAACGGGATTCATGTTTGGTCAATTTTGCTAATAAACGGGAAAAACGGGATTCATGCTTGGTCAATTTTGCTAATAAACGAGAAAAACGGGATTCATGCTTGGCCAATTTTGACAATAAACGGGAAAAACGGGATTCATGCTTGGCCAATTTTGACAATAAACGGGAATGATGTATGTAAAACTGGAAGAACGGGATTGGGCGTTACGGAGGCCTGTCATGTGATGCGATGACATTGTGACAGAGAAGAAGTAGATGCATTATCCCTGTAACTTCGGGGGGGCTTGGCACCTTGTAGTAAACGTGAAACTATGTTAAGAAATGTTACAAAAAAGACTCGATTTTTGTTGGAACACAACTAAGCATTTCGGAGAAATAAACGATCACAAAAAAGCAACATTTTCCACTAATTTTTGCCGCACTATGAGTGTCAAATCAAATTTTTGTTCGCATATCGGGGCATCAGACCTTGATCTCCCAGTAGCTCAATTTTGGTTGAGTTTGAGTGAAGCGTCTTGGAGAAATGCATAAAACTGCGCAAAAGGCCACCCGAAATTATATTTGTCGTTGATTTTTGCCGAATCCTGTATCTTGAATCACCGTAGAACGATTATATTGAATCACCGGGGAACGATTATATTGAATCACCGTGGAACGATAATATTGAATCACCGTGGAAAAATTATATTGAATCACCGAGGAACGATTATATTCAATCACCGAGAAACGATTATATTGAATCACTGAAGAACGATTAAATTCAGTCACCGAGGAACGATTATATTAAATCATGGAGGAACGATTATATTGAATCACCGTGGAACGATTATATTGAATCACCGAGGAAGGATTATATTGAATCACCGTGGAACGATTATAGTGAATCACCGGGGAACGATTATATTGAATCACCGTGGAACGATTATATTGAATCACCGGGGAACGATTATATTGAATCACCGGGGAACGATTATATTGAATCACCGTGGAACGATTATATTGAATCACCGAGGAACGATTATATTGAATCACCGTGGAACGATTATATTGAATCACCGGGGAACAATTATATTGAATCACCGGGGAACGATTATATTGAATGACCTGTGCAACGATTATATTGAATCACTGAAGAACGATTAAATTCAGTCACCGAGGAAGGATTATATTAAATCATGGAGGAACGATTATATTGAATCACCGTGGAACGATTGTATTGAATCACCGTGGAACGATTATATTGAATCACCGCGGAAAGATTATATTGAATCACCGAGGAACGATTATATTGAATCACCGTGGAACGATTATATTGAATTACCGAGGAACGATTATATTGAATCACCGGGGAACGATTATATTGAATCACCGAGGAACGATTATATTGAATCACCGAGGAACGATTATATTGAATCACCATGGAACGATTATATTGAATCACCGGGGAACGATTATAGTGAATCACCGTGGAACTATTATATTGAATCACCGTTGAACGATTATATTGAATCACCGAGGAACGATTATATTGAATCACTGTGGAACGATTATATTAAATCATCGAGGAACGATTATATTGAATCACCGTGGAACGATTATATTGAAACACCGAGGAACGATTATATTGAATCACTGTGGAACGATCATATTGAAGCACCGAGGAACGACTACATTGAATCACCGAGGAACGATTATATTGAATCATCGAGGAACGATTATATTAATTCACCGTGCCTTGAGAGAATACTGGGCCTCATACTCATACCCGACCTCAAGATGAATCATTGGAGATGTAGATAAAATGAACTGCACCCTGTAACACTCTAATGTGTACCTAACCTCTCATGCTATCCTCTACATTCGTAAGAGCTGGTTCAGACCGAAAATAGAGTCGTCTTCCTCTTCTATGTGTTTTGTCCTTTCAGGATGTAGGCGATCATGGCCTTCCACGTCTCTCTATCCCTGGTGGCTCTTAGCATGCTTTCTCCCAGTAACATCCTACAGCCCTCATTCTGTCATCCATCTGCTGAAGCCCTTTAAATATGTTATCCGCTGCTTTCCCATGTCTCTTTTTCTCTCTATCTGGCCTGTTAGCATCAGGTTTTCCAAGCCATCCTTCCTCATTGCATGGAGCTGGAACTTTAACTGTCTCTTCCTGATGTTCAGTATTAATTTCCTTTTCGTTTCCATCCTTTCCAAGACCTCATCATTGCTCACATGCTTGGTCCATGATATCCGCAGCATCTTTCTGTAGAACCACATTTCGGCAGCTTCAAGTTTTTTCTTCATCTTTGATGATATTGTCCAACATTCACTGCCATATTGAAGAAATGACATCACATAGTAATCTAGTACTCTCTTTGTTTCTAGTTTTCTGTCTTTTAATATGTTACTTAGCTTCTGAAACGCGTCCTTCGCAATGCCAATTCGCCTACGGATCTCTGTGTCACACTTTCCGTCCTCTGTTAGAATACTTCCCAGATAGTGAATTTTTGTACCTGCTTGATTTTAATATCCCCCACCTGTATTTGGCATTTTGGGTTACTTCTGCCATATTGTATCTGGAGCTGTCCAGTCATCATTTTCCAATTTTGGTAAGGTTCAAAAGCGTCTCTGTTGTGGAATAGTTTTCGCACTGAAAGTTATAACCGTGCTATGTCGGTTGCTAATCGACTTAACGCACCCTAAACGTTAGAAACTTGGTAATCTTCCACTGAGAGCTGACTCCTTGGTATTCGGCTAACTGCCGACTAATATTAACTGCCCAGTAGTTCTTCTGAACTCCAATAGAAGTCTAAAGAACTCCCATGAACTTCCCAAGTATTTCTTGTTAACTCTTATTAATATAGAAGGGAGAGTCCCTTATCTGAGGAATAGGTGTGTTTCACCATAACAGTAAGAGAGGTGAAGTATTAAGCAGGAGGAGAGTGAAGAGAAAGACGAATCAGCTACAGAGGGTTAAAGAAAAAGGGCAAGAGAAGGATGTGAACATAGGAGTGAAGACAGTTGCGAAGGTAGAGAGAAAGGAAACGAACAAGATACACGGGGTGATGTAGAAAGAGCTGGAGTTGTGGATAAGAGATGGTAATTGACTTTGCATTTAAATTCCTGGAGGATTTAGCCGTCAGGAAAGCAAGTATACGAAAGAGAGTTCCACAGGTAGGAAGCGCGAGAAAAGAAGCTGATGGAATAGAAGTGTCGCCTGATAGAATAGAAGCTGCTGGAATAGAATTATCTCAAATAAACTTATAAGCTATAACTGAAAAGTGAAAACTTCACTAAAATATACAGGAAAACTTGCCAACTTTAACATCTGTATATATTTCTAAGATGAGGTATTGTAGCTATTTACACAGTGTATTTTGTTCGGACTGTTGTCTTCATTTCAATTGCCATAGTCACCTCGTTTTGGCCGTTGTACGCTACGGCCTTCTTCAGGGTCTGTCTATATTTCTGAGAAAAACGGATTGTAATTATTTGCACTATCTACATCGATCAGACTGTTGTCCTCATCTTTATTGTTATATTCATGGCGTTTCGGTCGTTGTACACTCTGGCCTTCTTCAGTATCCGTCTATGTTTCTGAAATGAGGTATTAGAAGCCATAAGAAGAATTAATTCCTTTTAATAATATGTGGAAATTACCACCCTTTGCCTGATGAAAGTCGCGAGACCAGGAACACATGTAGCAAAAATATGAAAAACAAAGTACAATATATATTTTAAAAAAATGTGCTTTATAACCAAAAATTAATATATATATATATATATATATATATATATATATATGTGTGTGTGTGTGTGTGTGTGTGTGTGGTGTAGATATAGAAGAATCCAAAGGAGTATCCTGTACATGAAGTGATAGGATAACTCTCCAGGAGAGCTCTAAATGTATATGTATATAAATACATATAGAGCAAATATCTGTAAAAATCAATACAGACACATGGTTAAGCGGAAGTGTGGGCCTATTTCAGGCGAACCATCATCAGCTTCCGTCATTTCTATCTCTATTGTTTATGTATGAAAACTGGAAGCAAGGTTTGTTTAAAACAAAACAACCTAAAAGATATAAACAAAACAAAATGAATCATTCCTCAATAAAGTGGACAGTATATTGTTGATGCTTAAAATGAATCATAGATTTTTTTATCAATGTGAAAATATTAATCGAGGATCGATCTTTCATTATTTTAATTAAATGCTTCCTCTGTTACATTTCATTGAAATTATTCTTTGAAATTGAAGACCAAATAATTATTTTGTATATTACAGCCATTTTGTTTTTGAAATATGCGGAATTCACGTAAGGATAAATAAAGGAAGCCAAATAATTTTCCATGGATACAAAATGAACACAGGCTTCTAAAGCCACTTTTCTTTTTGCACAGTTAGAAATTAATACATATCCAAGGTTTCAGCTCATTCAAAATACTCATCATCAGAAAATATGACGTTTGAGTATTTGAATTTGGGTTTAAGTTTTGTTTAACGGCATATCAATTTCTGTGGATTATTTAATGGCAAAATGGTAGAGTTTTAAGGTATGTTTTGAATGTTCAGTTAGAGTGAAAAGCTTAATTTAGTCAGATTTTAATGAAAAGAAAGTCTGTGAGGGCTTTGCCCAAGTCTGCTTCTTTGGTGAAGGATTTCCCACGAAGATGATTATCCAGGGAGTGAAAGAAGTGGTAATTGGTTGGCGCAAGGTCAGATGAATAATATATTTCCAAAACCTCGTCATTGCTCACATGCACGGTCCACGATATCCGCAGCATCCTTCTGTAGAACTACATTTCAGCTGCTTCAAGTTTTCATTCACTGCCATATTGAAGAACTGACATCACATAGCAATCTAGTACTCTCTTCTTTGTTTTTAGTGAAAGTTTCCTGTGTCTTAATACTTTACTCAGCTTCTGGAATGCGTCTTTCGCCATGCCAATTCGCCTTTGGATCTATGAATACTTTCTTCTTCTTCTTCATATAGATTAGCGTACCTTTGCAACGGCTTTTCCCCTTATTACATAACTAAAACATAACCAAAGGCTAAAATAAAACTAAGGGAGGTAACTTAAGAAATAAAAATAATGCATACAAAAGAAAAAGGAGATAATTTTTTTTTATTTTTTTTAATCATATCACCCCGAGCAAGGCGGTAACGCCACTGATGAGCAGGGGGCTACGTAAGAGTGAAAAGATTGGAAAAGAAAACAGGGAACAAGGGATAAGCCTCTTCACCTGTTCAGTAGACATGGGTGGAGTGTAAACCGGGCGATAGTTTAGTCTATCTGCTCCAATTGAGAAAAAAGAAAAAAAGAAAAGAGTGAAAAGATTAGAAAAGAGAAAAGAAAGAGAAAGCCGGAAACCACATCCCAAACAGGAAACAAGGGATGAGCCTCCACACCCGTTCAATAGACATGGGTGGAGCGTAAACCGGGCGATAGGTTAGTCTCTCTGTTCCAATTGAAAAAAAAAAAAAAGAAAAGAGTGAAAAGATTGGAAAAGAGAAAGCCGGAAACCACATCCTAAACAGGAAACAAGGGATGAGCCTCTTCACCTGTTCAATAGACATGGGTGGAGTGTAAACAGGGCGATAGTTTAGTCTATCTACTCCAATTGAAAAAAAAAAAAGAAAAGAGTGAAAAGATTGGAAAAGATAAAGCCGGAAACCACATCCTAAACAGGAAACAAGGGATGAGCCTCTTCACCTGTTCAATAGACATGGGTTGAGTGTAAACCGGGCGATAGTTTAGTCTATCTGCTCCAATAGGGCATTTGTTCATTTTAATTTTATCCATGACAAACAACCCACACAACCCCCCCCCCCCCAAAAAAAAACCCCACCTCATTTGTAAACCGGCTTCATTTAAGGAAGAGTTGGAGATGAAAAGATATAAGCTCCCTTTCCAACAACAACGCTGCTATTATGACTTGGTAACAATCTCAAATAGCCAATAATTTCAACTGAATGGCCTCTTCGCGGTTCCCTCGAAACCTCTTCCCGGTCCCCTAGTTTGAGAATCCCAGTTTGGTCTAAGCAGTGCGGTCGATACTTACTGGCATCAGTTCTCACTAAACTGTATAATAGATGTCTTCCACTTTCCTGCGTTCTGGAAGTCATTATCTATTGTTCCAGTTTTCAAGAACACTGGTGAGCCGTTCGACTATTCCAACTATCGGCCTATTAGCCTTCTGCTTCTTTTTGGAAAAAAACCTAGAGGCTCTAATCAATGATAAATTGGTTAAGCATATCTCATTGCAGGACTATTTTTAGACAACTAATATAGATTTCATTTCTCCGGGTCAACTGCTGATGTATTGACGATAATTGTGGAAAGGGTTCATCTTACGCTAGACAAAAAAACAAAAAAACAAAAACAATGAACCCCGGACTGTAGCTTTGGACATCTGGAAAAAATTTGACAGGGTGTGACATATAGGTCTTCTCCCTAAGCTGAAAAGTTACGTTGTCTCTAGACTTATTTTTATTGATCCACTATTTCATATCGTGAAATGAATGTCATCCTGAACGGCCACTCATCTAGATCCGTTCTTACCAATGCGGGTGTCCTCCAGGGCTCTATCCTTTGTCTTACTTCGTTTTTCATTTTAATCAATGACCTACCCTATGGCATAAGCTCTGAAATTTGTATATACACTGATGACACTATCATTTACTCCTGTCTTGATAGTAAGGTCAGTCAGTTCAGCATGTCAAAAATGGCAACCGATGTCCAAAACAACATCATGTACGTTGTTAACTGGGGCAAAAAATGACTTGTCACTTTTAACGCCTTCTAAATTAAACTTTTCCCATTAATCATCTTTTCGCCTTCGATCAGCATGGCTGATGCCAACCCCTAGGAATTGACTAGTTGTGAATTCTCATGCTAACAGTCCCAGTTGGCATGAAGTAGAAAAGCTATATTGAATCCATTGCGATGTCAGCTGATAAGATGCTGTATTGTGCGAGGCAATTTTTCTCTCCAGAATCAATCATATATATCTATCTGTCTACCATTCGTCCATGCTTAGAATATTACTACCACATATGGTCCGGTGCTCCTGCTATTTATCCTGAGCCCCTTGATAAAATCACAAAAAGATGAACAATATTATTGGTCCTGATCTGGCAGCTCGGCATCACCGCTGTAAGATTGCCTCTCTCTATCTTTTGTATAAATAATTTCATAGTAATTGTTCGGATTAGCATTTCATTATAGTGCCTAGACTTATTAAATTTAAGCTCGGTAAATGTGCTTCGTAATGCAGTGGATATCGACTACACACAAACACCTTTAGGACGGTATTAATCCGTCGTTCCTTCCTCCAACAATGGGTTAAATAGCAGGACAGATTTGTTTTTTTTATAGTGGATCACGTATGGCACTGAACTGAACTGAATAGACTGACGTCGAGATCTCATACCTTGAGCTGACTAGGTGTAACTGTAAATTCTCTGGTAACGGCTTCGTTTTTCGAACTTCTCGCTTGTGAAACTCCTTTTCGATTCCATGCTTTCCATTCAACTTTTATTTGAAAAAGGTTAAATGCAATGTCAATCGCTATCTACTGCAATCCTGATTACTCTTTCTTCTTCCCGCTCATTATTAATGTTTCCGTTCTTAAGTATTTCAAAGTCAGTAACCCTTTGTGTCTCAGTGACTTTATTGCCTTCCATGGGGTGATACCGATTAAAAAAGGAAGCTTTCTCGAATATTTCAGCTGTTAAAACGAAATAAATATGTTTTATAAAATAATCTGAAATATTACTATTCTCTAAAATGATGTTAAAATGATAAACATATGTCACTTTATTAAATAAAAGTCTATTACTTTTTAAGTTTTTTTTTATCATACAACGTGTGAAAGCACGTGCGATACCCTGTCCTCATTAGCCGCCAACCAGGGTGATGACACAGTTTCGGTAGCTCAAGGCGGTACTGCCACTCCTGGCGCTACCAAGCAGCTTTTGCCACCGGACAGGGTATTAAGAGAATTATATATATATATATATATATATATATATATATATATATATATATATACGCCAGATCAAATAAGAGCAGAGACTACATTGGACGTTAATCTTCATTTTTAGTGTGCAGTTTGTGATTTGATAAAAAAACAAAAACAAAAAAAAACGCGTTTACTTTCGGCCGTTGATGTTATTACTCGTTTACAGTAACCGTTTCTTACGTCATCACACGGGAATGCTAGTTCCGCGTGTATATATATGTCCATAAATATCACTCATATATATATATATATATATATATACATTATATATATATATATATATATATATGTGTGTGTGTGTGTGTGTGTGTGTATTATGGCGTTAAATATCTGTCCATAAATATCACTCTCTCTCTCTGTATATATATATATATATATATATGATGGCGTTAAAAGCAAGAAATATTTTACTTTAAGCCATGATAAATTTTAAAACAAAAATCACCAGTCGACCGGTTTCTTACTTTCTCGTCAGAACTGTAAAGGGGGAAACAAATTATGAGAAGAAATTCTGTCTCGAATGACGTGAATGAAGGAACAGGGAAGAAATAATAAAAGTTATAACGTCTAAAGATGCTAGAGACACAGCAAAGCAAGCCCAAGCAAACAGTCTCTTTGTTTACAAAGAGAGGGTCGCCTGGATCTGATGAACAGCGTCTCTAACACCTTCAGATGGAATAACGAGTGTGCACTGGCCAAAACAGAAAATCAGTTCACACTGAAATCCATAACAAAAGTCGGAGTATATATTACGGAAATTAACGAATTTTAACGAAACTTTGGTTATAAACAATCGACAATTTGAAATGAATTGTTTGATAAAAATAATGTTCAAACAATTCATTTCATATATATATATATATATATATATATATATATATATATATATATATATATATACTCGTTTCGTATATACGCGGAAGGAAAAGATGGTTGTAAAAAAAGAAAGAGCTAAGCACATGAACATCAGCCAAAGCAATTTGGACCGAGCCAGTACGGTAACCCAAAGAAAAAACCCGAGACAAGTAATCAATAACAAGAAAATGCTCTATACGTAAGCAGAGCAGAATAAGTAAATTCACCTAGTGAGCCAACAAACCTACCAAGATTTCACCTAAACACGTGTAGCGTCACAAATTCCATTATGGACATTTAATGTAGCATAACATGAAAAAAAACAACAACAAAAAAATAAAAACAACAACAACACTTTAAGCAAAAGGTTCACGTCCTTTCACACTATACCAATTTCTCTCGTTGGAACAACCCTATTCCTTTTTCCAATATATATATATAATCATCCGTAGACAGATCTGTTTCGCTGTATCACAGCTCATCATTTCGGTTAGACATCCGATTGCTTTTTACCCAGGATTGAAACCCGACCGAATTGGCGTCAGTCAGTGATTCTACCTCTGAGCTATGGGAGCTCGGTAGAAGGAGGCAGGCTTTTTAGCGTGTAGACATGTTGCCAACCAAGGTTATAGAACTCAATATGTTCTGCTATTTAACCCATAGCTAGATGCAGAAACGATGGTTAATACATTTCCTAAAAATATTTGCACGTAATGAATTTATCTGGAATTCGAACTCGACTCTCCTATTTCTTGTTCTGAGCCGATATTCACTGCACCACAATGCACATGCTATATATATATATATATATATATATATATATATATATATATATATAAAGTACGTATATTTTAACAGCATCCTTTCTTTTAAACACGTTTTATAAAACGATAGAGACAACTTAGTCTTGCAGATTTTCTTTTGTATTTTCTCATATTTTCTAATGAGGCTTTTTTATTTCCCAATTATATTTATATATTTATTTATATATTTATATATTTATATATTTATTATATATTTATATATTTATTATATATTTATATAAATATTGTCCATATGTTAACCAAGTACTTTCTGTTTCAGTTAACATATGGACAATATTTATATAAATATATAATAAATATATAAATATATAATAAATATATAAATATATAAATATAATTCGGAAATAAAAAGCCTCATTAGAAAATATGAGAAAATACAAAAGAAAATCTGCAAGAGTAAGTTGTCTCTATCGTTTAATACAACATTTTTAATATATATATATATATATATATATATATATATATATATTTAATCATATCACCCCGAGAAAGGCGGTAACGCCACTGATGTGCAGGGGGCTACGTAATAGTGAAAAGATTGGAAAAGAGAAAGCCGGAAACCATATCCTAAACAGGGAACAAGGGATGAGCCTCTTAACCTGTTAAATAGACATGGGTGGAGTGTGAACCGGGCAATAGATAGATCTATCTACTCCAATTGAAAAAAAAAAAGAAACCAAAGTGAGAAGATTGGAAAAGAGAAAGCCGGAAACCACATCCTAAACAGGGAACAAGGGATGAGCCTCTTAACCTGTTCAATAGACGTGGGTGGAGTATGAACCGGGCGATAGATAGATCTATCTACTCCAATATATATATATATATATACTATAGTCATCCGCAGACAGATCTGTTTCGCTGTATTACAGCTCATCAGTACGTCTTAGACTAGTGCTCAATCAGGGTGTGAGAGCGTAAATACTATAGTCATCCCCAGACAGATCTGTTTCGCTGTATTACAGCTCATCAATACGGCTTAGACTCCGGTCGCTTCCTAACCCAGGATTGAAACCCGACCAAATCGGCGTCAGTCGATTCTACCCCTAGGCCACGAGCGTTCGGTAGAAGAAGGCAGGCTTTTTAGCGCGTATAAACACGCCCAATAGCTAGAGTGCTCCAATGTATGTGTGTGTGTGTGTGTGTGTGTGTGTGTGTGTGTGTGTGTGTGTGTGTGTGTGTGATTAGAAGCGATGGCCTCATTACATGACCTGGCAGTTAGACCTTAACATTAAATTTTCTGAATGTTTGTGTTTGATGTTAGATCACACGATTTTGAGACTTTTAAGTGGAGTATAATTTGATGAGATGGATAACATCATTGTTGAGAATCCGTATTTGAACCCTTTGAATATTATTCGAAGTCGAAAAGAGGGATTAAACCTATGGACATTTACTTCTTCAGCCTAACACTGATTCGCAAATGGTTCAGAACAAGGACCATGCTAATAACCAATATTAACGCAAGCGATTTCTTTGCGTGTGGAAGGAAGTTGTATCTGATTGGTGGATGTTCAATTTTCGTATATTTGACGCTGGCGAAGGCGGGAGAGTCAAATCTCCTCCGATCCCCACACTTTGCTCTTCTAAATGATTGGTATTGCTTTGAAAGTGTAATATATATATATATATATATATATATATATATATATATATATAAAGATAATTTTAAGAACAGTTTCCACTTCTGCTATATGCGTGACTCTTCAGAAATGAATTGAGTTCTTTCGGTGACTGGCGTGTGTATACACTGCTTATATACAACACGTTAAAATTTCCCTTCTGATTCCATGCGTCGACGGCTTAGGGAGTAGCGACTCCGATTGACAGTAAATCGGTCGAGTTTCGATCCCGGCCAGAAGCAAGTAGATGCGTCTAGCCACACTGATGAGCTGTCATACAGCGAAACAGGCTTGTATGTAAATGACTAATATAGCCGATTTTCATTAAAAAAAAAATATCAGAGCGGTAACCAAATCTAAATTTATCCTCCGAGTGTGCAAAAAATAAATAAATAAAATTAAAAAAATGGCTAGATTTTGAGCCATTAGGTTTTCCCCTTTACACAGAACCGTATTTGTAGCCCGTAAATTGTGTGAATGACCATCGTAAAATATTGCAAACACTACGTCACGGCTGCATCCGATAAGCACTTGTATTGGTTGTAAAATATGTCATTATATTGTATAACTGAATAGTTTGTTGTGTTTTCTTTCTTTCTTTTTTATTTTTTTGAATGCAGCATAAATAATACATCGTTGTTCGAGAGGCGTATGAATAAATATTTACCATATTTCTTTCTAAATATTACATTATTCAAATGATGCGAAGTTTCCCGTGTCTCACCACAGATAATAAGTAAGTTAGTCCGCCTGATAACAGAAAAAAAATGCGTGCAATATTCTTCAAGGCAATATGAGAAAGCGGAAAAACAAATGCCAATTACTGACGCATGCGTACATCGAGCACCTAGCCTTTCGGGCATACGTAAAAGAAATAATATGAACATGAATATTTAGCAAGTTTCCCATTGCAACTGAATAGCACTAAGGTTCCATATTTGCCCGGGCATAAGAAGAGAAAATTCGATAAATATAAATTATTTTCCTTTTTTATGCCTGCCAGTCGGTGGGAATTTATGCTGAGTACAATGAATGGAAAAAGATGTACAAATGTTTAATGTACATGACTTTATATATATATATGTATATATATATAGATAAAAAACATTGTTTGCGCCTAACAAAAGCCGTCAACCAATAAATTATTCGAGTATAACGCGTTTAAGGTGAGCAGATTTTGTAAACAAAGTGCTCAATATTTACAAATTACACATTTAATATCAAATTATTTATCTATTGGTGTAACGCTTTCTGCAGATAAAACTCTTATATTTATATAGTCACTAAAGATACTGGAAGAACAGTCACTTCTTTATATATATACATATATATATATATATATATATATATATATATATATATATATATATAACATAGTGATGATCCACGTATACTGTCTTAATATGTATAGGAAAAACTACTAAAAAGTTGTAAGTTTAAAAATATATTTTTTGACAGTATTTGACAGCTTATTTCTATTATAATATTATAATAATAACATTTCTATTATAATATTATAACAGAAATATTTGTATTATAATATTATAATAATAGAAATAAACAAATACTGTCAAAAAATACATTTTTAAACTTATAAATTTTTAGTAGTTTTTCCTATATATATATATATATATATATATATATATATAGGGACTTGATACCACAGATGTTATATATAATTTTAAACAGAGGAAACATGTTTTTCGAAAAACCTTCAGAGGAACCATTTCAGACGACACATCATCGGTGGTACCGTCGACGACACAATAATTAACAATAATATAATAAGTATTAATTTTTATTTTTTAGAGGAGCTGAAAATAAGGTGGCAAGTTGAAACTCGATTAAAAACATAATTTATTTGGAAAAGCAAGTTTCCAAAAAGAGGGAAGTTTCAACGAAGAGGAAAAGACTTACTCATTAAAGCCCGCTGCTCAGCAAAAGGGAACGTAAAAAATTTCCTTTTGTCTGCACAGACTCATTCTCTGAATTTTAATACAGATGGATTCCAAACACTCTTGTTTCCTGTTTAGGATACGGTTTCCGGTTTTCTCTTTCCCAATCTTTTCTCTCTTTTCTTTTATTTATTTATTTATTTTTGTTTCAATTGGAATAGATAGACTAAACTATCTCCCGGTTCACACTCCACCCACGTGTATTGAACAGGTGAAGAGGCTCATCCTTTGTTTCCTGTTTAGTATGTGGTTTCTGGTTTTCTCTTTTCCATTCTTTTACTCTTTTCCATTCCTTTACTCTTTTTTTTATTTTTTTCAATTGGAGTAGATAGACTAAACTATCGCCCGGTTCACACTCCACTCACGTCTATTGAACAGGTGAAGATGCTCATCCCTTGTTTCCTGTTTAGGATGTGGTTCACGGCATTTTTTTTTTGTTATCAATTGGAGTAGACAGACTAAACTATCGCCCGGTTCACACTCCACTCACGTCTATTGAACAGGTGAAGAGGCTCATCCCTTGTTTCCTGTTTAGGATGCGGTTTCCGGATTTCTCTTTTCCGATCTTTTTACTCTTACGTAGCCCCTGCACATCAGTGGCGTTATCGCCTTGCTTGGGGTGATATGATTAAAAAAAAAAAATCCGACTGGCCTCTGAACAAAATAGAAAAACAGCTGTCCTCAGATGCTTCTGCCCACACCGAATCGTCCATTAAATGCAGACCGAAGATTCATACTACTGTGTTGTTCGCTTCGGAAAGCATTGGTTGCTTAATCTTATATAATTTGGTACATGCCCGATTATGGATTCTAATCGCTGATTGGTCCGACCCACGTATTCAGTGCCACACTGATATTTGTACTTGTAAATAATAAAAGACATATGTAAGCGGGACAGACCACCTTTAACGAAGAAAGGAAATACAGATGAAGTATTAGAAACAGCACGCAATTTAGCAGTAGTGAATATGGAACAGGAGAAACCTCTCTCCATAAGCAATTGGCTCTTCTTGCTTGGCTACGGTAGCTTAAGATAAACGGGACATACACTTGGTCCAAAACACCGAAGGTTCTTTAAAACCTTGATCCTACGCTCCGCCATACGCTTAATGGCGTTTGCAAGGTAACCGTTGTCACTCAAGATGCGGTGAATCTTGTCAAACTCTTAGCTAAATGCACAAAGAGAACCGATCATAAGGACCTGATGGACTAGGGTGGCAAATAGATTGATTATCCGGGATTTGTCAACCCTGACCCTCTAATTTTGAGAGCAAACTTTTCACAAGTAACAATAAAATAATCGGATACCACTCTAAGTAGTAGAATCTCCTCGTTTCTGCTTTGGTTTTTCTTTTCTTCTCTTACTTTCCCCTATCCTCGTCGAATTTTAATTTTTCAATTTTCAGAGTCTAGAAAATGCTCACGGGCATTCGCTTGTGAAGACCAAAGAACTTCTTCTTCTATGACAAACCAGTCTTCTTAAATAGCCACAAATCGGCTCCAAATTGAATCTAAAATTAAAAGCTATATAAGCTATATAAGCGTAAACTTTGTTTTCGCAGATTGTCAGACCATCAGACTTTTTTTTTACATGTTTTGAAAACCAAATTTGATTCATGTTTATTTTCATAAACTGTCAGGCTTTATTTTGGCGGTTTATTTTTATAACATCAGACATATGCAAATAAACTCATAATATCGGACATATACAAATAGTCTCCTAATATCGGGTGTATACAAATAGACTCATAACATCGGACATATAAAAATAGACTTATAATATCGGACATATACAAATAAACTCATAACATCGGACATATACAAATAGTCTCCTAATATCGGGTATATACAAATAGACTCATAACATCGGACATATGAAAATAGACTTATAATATCGGACATGTACAAATAGACGAATAATATCATACACAATAGACTCATAATATCGGACATATACAAATAGTCTTCTAATATCGGGTGTATACAAATAGACTCATAACATCGGACATATAAAAATAGACTTATAATATCGGACATGTACAAATAGACGAATAATATCAGACATACACAATAGACTCATAACATCGGACATATACAAATAGACTCATAACATCGGACATATGAAAATAGACTTATAATATCGGACATGTACAAATAGACGCATAATATCAGACATACACAATAGACTCATAACATCGGACATATACAAATAGTCTCCTAATATCGGGTGTATACAAATAGACTCATAACATCGGACATATAAAAATAGACTTATAATATCGGACATATACAAATAAACTCATAACATCGGACATATACAAATAGTCTCCTAATATCGGGTATATACAAATAGACTCATAACATCGGACATATTCAAATAGACTTATAATATCGGACATGTACAAATAGACGAATAATATCATACACAATAGACTCATAATATCGGACATATACAAATAGTCTTCTAATATCGGGTGTATACAAATAGACTCATAACATCGGACATATAAAAATAGACTTATAATATCGGACATATACAAATAAACTCATAACATCGGACATATACAAATATTCTCCTAATATCGGGTATATACAAATAGACTCATAACATCGGACATATTCAAATAGACTTATAATATCGGACATGTACAAATAGACGCATAATATCAGAAATACACAATAGACTCATAACATCGGACATATACAAATAGTCTCCTAATATCGGGTGTATACAAATAGACTCATAACCTCGGACATATTCAAATAGACTTATAATAGAGGGACATATTCAAATAGACTCATAACATCGGACATATTCAAATAGACTCATAACATCGGGCATATACAAATAGACTCATAACATCGGACATATGAAAATAGACTTATAATATCGGACATATACAAATAAACTCATAACATCGGACATATACAAATAGTCTCCTAATATCGGGCATATTCAAATAGACTCATAACATCGGATATATAAAAATAGACTCCTTTGTTAGGGTCTCAGTTATGGGCAAATATTTAACCCAGATTGGGGTGAGAACATCATGGAAGTATGAAAATATATTTTCATAATAAATTACCAGCAAAAAAGAAATTATTAATGCTCCCGAGAAAATTAAATTTCAGCATTAAATGACCCCCCCCACAAAAAAACTGATATGTGGCTAACCAAACAAACCAAACAAACTTTATAAAATATATACAACTCCAGTCGACAAAAATAAGTAAACTGCTAACCTCATCGTTAACAGCAAGATCCACATTACATAGAAACAATAGTAATTACGAATTCACGTGTCAAACCAAATACATGAATAATTATATTGGATATGCTACAATGTAGATAACAAGAAAACTTACATTACACCTCTCTGGTCATAGCTCAATTATGTGTCTCACATGGTGACCTAGCAAACACTATCCGCAACACACTCGTTAATAATACAAATTTAACAGCATCGTCTACGTGTAGAAATGGCTAAAAATAATGGAAGTTTGAGTTTTATTTAACGGCATATCAACCTCTGTGGGTTATTTGATGCCAAAAAGGTAGGGTTTTAAGGTATTTTTAATGTTCAGTTATAGTAAAGTTGATTTAGTCAAATCTTAATGAATTTTTTTTTGTTTTTATTCTTTATTTTAGAAAACTAAAAAAAGTCTACTAGTTTTATATTCAAAAATGTTTTGCTGAGAATTATTTTTTTCCCTTCAAAATCTGTTATAGCAATAATTTTCTTAAAAATGTATTATTAGTAATAAGTTTTTTCCTCAAAAATATATATTTTTCTACAAAAGTCTATTTCTATGTATATATTTCTATAAAAGTGTATTTTTATACTTTCATAGTGTTTTAACCCCAGTTTGGGAGGTTAACTATTTACCCATAGCTGGGACCCTAACCGGTGCTACCACTCCGGGTCAGAGTGGACCGGGGAACAACAGCAATTAAGAGGTGGTTCCATGCTGCTTACATCCTCCTATTTGCTCATAGCTGGGACCCTAACAGGTGCTGGGTCAGGGTAGAACTGGGAACGACCGCAATTAAGAGGTGGTTCCATGCTCCTCACATCCTACCAATCAGAGGCCTTGCTGCCGGATGCAGTTTACCGTCATGCCCAACACCAATAATGGAAGTATTAATAAAAAAGAAAACGTCAATACCCAATAACATCCACTATGAACACGGCCAGTATGCACTGACCGTGTTTGGGAAGTAAATTATTCTTATAACTCGAGATATATACCTAAATCAATCCATACATTCAGTGAAAATAAAATCATCCTCGATAATAGCCGAATGTCTTTCGTCAATGTTAAACATAGCACAGTGTGTCCCCAAGGGTTGCCCACCAGAAATACATGCAGAGACACCTACCCATGCGCGACATGGCCCTAAAATACACCGATGTTATGCGACTGGAGATCAGAACAACATCTCTAAGCATTACCAAAGAGCTCGGGATCAGTCGGAAGCTGCAGTCAATAAATTACCAATCCGGTACCCTCAAAATGTAGTCTGATCACCAAACATTAAGGCAGTTAAATCATGGTGGTCTTTGTAAAAGAAAGAGAGAATCGATAAACCATATCCTGATCAGGGAACAATGGATGAACCACTACTCTTGATCAATATATATATATATATATATATATATATATATATATATATATTAAAATAGGGTTAATTCAATGATGTTGGATGATCATTTTGATATGAAAATCCCCACGGGGGATAACACATTACCTCAGCAACAGAAAAATCCTTTCAGAAACTTTTTTTATAAGCGTCTGCGAGTGTTCTTAGCTAGGTTTTGTGTCGAGATAGCCCCAATAAATATCGAAAATTGAAAATCGAAAAAATCAGGTTATAGAAGGAGTGGTCCGATTTTAATCAAATTTGATACACTCATAGACAAAGACATCAGAAACGATATTCAGAAGTTTGAAGGTTGCAGTTCTTACAATAGTGCAGAAAATCGAATATATATATATACACAGGCAATATTTATTATACAGTTCAAAAATACAAATTTGTATAATAAATATTGCCTGTGTGCTAGTAGTCATCATCTTGTTCCTGTTTTTAAACTCTGGTGAGCCGTCCAGTCTTTCCAACTATTGGTTTAATAGTCTTTCTGGGAAACTCAGAAGCACTAATTAATGCTGAATTGACTCATCATCTCTCATCGCAGGGCGTGTTGTCAGGCAAGCAATACGCCTTTCGTTTCTCCAGTTCAACTGCTGATATACTGACGGTAATTTCGGGAAGAGGCTATTATACTCTAGCTAAAAACGGTGAATTCTGGGATGTAGCGTTTGACATCTCGAAAGCCTTTGACAGGGTCTGGCATACAGGTCTTGTTTACAAAATGGAAAGCTACAGTGTCTCCAGACGCTGATCTACTCTTTGCTATCAAAATTGAAAATCATCTTGAACGGCGACTCGTCTAGATCTGTTTTTTACTGGCTCGGGTTTTCCCAATGGTTATATTCTTGGTCCTACGTTGTTTTTTATTTTCATTACGGATCTTTCCGATGATATCGGCTTCCAACTTTGCATCTACGCTGAAGACACAACCATTTACTCTTGTCTCAATTGTAATCAGTTGAACAAAGTCCAAATGGCACCTGATATGCAAAACGAACTCAAAACTGTCGTTAACTGGCACAAAAGATGGCTTTTCAATTTGAACGCTTCCAAATCATAAGAAGAACCTTCTCTATATTTCATTTGTATGGCTGATGTCAGCCACCAAGAAAGTGGCTCGCTGTGCCTTTTATGGCTCACGTTCTCATCTCACATGAAGTGGAAAGACTATACTGAATTTACTCTTAGGTCAGCTGTTTATAAAGTCGGTTCACTGTGACATGAGAAACAATAAGCTATAAGTTTATCATTCGTCCATGCTTAGAACATTGATACAACATATGGTCCGGAACCCCTGCTATTTATCTTGAGCTCTTTGATAAGATACAAGGAAGAATCAACAATATTATTTGTACTTACCTGGCGTCTCAGTTTCAGTCACTTACCCATCGCCATAAGGTTGCCTTTCATGGTAATTGTTTGAATGAGCTGTTCGCTATAGTACCTAGACTTTTTGAATTTTAGCGCAGTGCTATACTGGCGTCGAGATTTCATGATTTTTAAAGTTGAGCTGGCTTGATGTAACCGAAAACTTTTATGCTAAGTTTCTTTTCTTCGGATCTATGCTTTTTGTCTAACTTAAATTTGAGAAAATTTAAATGCAATGTCAATTGCTATCTACTCTAATTCTGATATTTTTGCTTCCTGTTCATCATTAATGTTCCAGTTTCTAATTCTTCCACATCCTGTAGCCCCTTGCGTTTTAGTAGCTTTATTGCCTTGACTAGTATGAATTGAATAATATAGACAAGTTTTGTCTATTAATTTTGTGTAGGATCCGTTCAACAAATACTGTGATTTTTTGTTGTCTTTCAACGACATCACCATCAAGTATATCAGACGGTATGAACGGATCCTACACAAAATTAATAGACAAAACTTGTCTATATTATTCAATGAAACCTGCATTAATATATATATATATATATAAAATCCAAGGAGGATGAGCAAAAGGTAAAATCCCAAAAACCCGATCCTATTAATATTAATTTTATTAATATTAAAAGTGATCAAGGTGGAGGCTCGATGTAAACAGTATTATCTATTTACAGAGCCAAATATATATAGTATATAAAAAAAAATTCCTAAATTTAAATTCGTTGAATGGCTATTTCAGAGAGAATATTCTCGCTTAATCAGCAACGAACAAAAACGAAAAATTATTAATTCAAATATGGTACAAAAATTCACATACCGGAAGACGCCTAAAAACATATCCATACCGGAAGACGCCTAAAAACATATCCATACCGGAAGACGCCTAAAAACATATCCATACCGGAAGACGCCTAAAAACATATCCATACCGGAAGACGCCTAAAAATCCATACACAGGAAGTTAAAAAAAAAGAAAGAGTTAAGATTACGAAAAAAAAAATTTATATTTAAATTTTTTCTTTCGTAATCCCCACTTTTTTAAAAAAACTTCCTATATAGAAATATCGGATAAATTTCCGTTATCAACAAGGTATTTTTGAGTTGAACCTTGAATCGACAACGTGGGGCACTATGTGGGGCACCAGATACGAATTCCGAGAAAACGATTTCTTTGGATAGGCGACATGTCTGGCATATGTGCAAGGTGTCCAGGCCATCGAAGTCTGCAGCGAGCCATGATGGTTTATACGTTCTTCATGTTTACGCGGAGGAGAACTCCATTGTTCGTGTTTTCGGTCTTGCCATGTGTTGCACAGGATTTGACGAGGTTTATTATTTGACGGAACCTTTCAAGTTTGCGGTCGTGTACCCAGGTCACACATGAGTACAAGAAAGTCGATCTTATAACAGTTTTGTAGACCGTAAGGTTAGTGGTTTGTGTCAGCCCAGTATTGCCAAAGACTATTTTGAATATCTTCCCTTATGCTGCATGGGCGGCTTTGATTCGGTTATTGTTGGGGATCACCCCCTTTTGGATACAATAATGGACTATAGAGAGAGCAACAGTTGAGTAGTTGTACTCTACTATTGACACTATCAGCTCTCTGCCTTCGGATGGAGAGCGCTCTCTGCTTTTGGTCAGAGAGCACTAACCCAGTTGTGGTTCCGCCGAAGGGTAGATTAACGATTGAGGAAAGATAGACAGATATTTTTGTCCGGACTATATGGCCCGGAAGACCCACATTAAAAAAGACCTTGTGTCACATTTCGCCTTAAGTGAGAAGGTGACTAAATACCGTTGATTGTTGTAGTCTACTTTTGACACTGTCAGCTCTCTGTCACATAGATTTTCTATCTCCATATCTGCTTTCTGTTTTTTTATTATTTTGTGTGGTTTATCAACCAGAATCCACAACAGTTATCGATGTCTTATGGCCGTTCTTTGTCATGGTAAAGGAATTTACGTGTCCAAATGATCCCAAGTGGAGATACCCCATGGCGGTAAGTTTGAGAAAGGGGGACCAGATAGATTTCAACTTTATCTACATGTTCACCTTTCTTTTTTCAACTTTATCTACATTTCCACCTTTCTTTTTTCAACTTTATCTACATGTCCACCTTTCTTTTTTCAACTTTATCTACATGTCCACCTTTCTTTTTTCAACTTTATCTACATGTCCACCTTTCTTTTTTCAACTTTATCTACATGTCCACCTTTCTTTTTTTCAACTTTATCTACATGTCCACCTTTCTTTTTTCAACTTTATCTACATGTCCACCTTTCTTTTTTCAACTTTATCTACATGTCCACCTTTCTTTTTTCAACTTTATCTACATTTTCACCTTTCTTTTTTCAACATTATCTACATGTCCACCTTTCTTTTTTCATCTTTATCTACATGTTCACCTTTCTTTTTTCAACTTTATCTACATGTCCACCTTTCTTTTTCAACTTTATCTACATGTTCACCTTTCTTTTTTCAACTTTATCTACATGTCCACCTTTCTTTTTTTAAAATTATCTACATGTCCACCTTTCTTTTTTTTAACTTTATTTACATGTCCCTTTTTTCCGCAGAGTTATCAGCCAAAATCAAATTCACACAAATGACTTCGTCAGACTGCGTTCTCTGCCACCGCCACCAGAAGCGGGGGTAGTAAGAAGAGCAGCTGATAGTCCCGATACTCGGATGCGAGTGGGTGCTAACGGTGACCCTTTTTTTATCTGTATGTCCACCTTTCTTTCTTTCTTTCTTTCTTTCAATTTATCTTCATGTCTGCCTTTCTCCCTCCCTCTCTTTCTTTCTTTCTTTCAATTTATCTTCATGTCTACCTTTTCTTTCTTTCTTTCTTTCTTTCTTTCTTTCTTTCTTTCTTTCGTTCAGTTTATCTTCATGTTTACTTTTTCTTTCTTTCTTTCTTTCTTTCTTTTTTTCAGTTTATCTTCATGTTTACTTTTTCTTTCTTTCTTTCTTTCTTTCTTTCAATTTATCTTCATGTCTACCTTTTTGTTTCTTTTTTTCTTTCAATTTATCTTTATGTCTACCTTTTCTTTCTTTCTTTCTTTCTTTCTTTCAGTTTATCTTCATGTTTGCTTTTTCTTTCTTTCTTTCTTTCTTTCTTTCTTTCTTTCTTTCTAGTTGCATTCATTTTGGATTTTGGAAAAGCAAAAATGCATCCATCTTTGGGTGAAATCACCGGATAGATTAGATTCTTCAGAAATGGACGGTTACCCTTTTGAGTATGGAGCTTCAAGGGTTTGCTAAAAAATGGTGAAAAGCATATGTGATGAAAATATGTCCCAAACTTAACAAAAACAAAATGTTATCATCAAAATCTTGATGTTATTATTAAGAGAAAAGACGAAAATATTATTTTATTATTGAATTATATTTTTTAACCATTTTTAGAATCTTCGATATTTTGGTAAAATAAAATCTTGTTGTTCTTGTGTGAACGGGTGACCATAAATTAGTTTGGAAAATTTGTGCGTCATGTTGTGGTTAAATCACATTTTTTTTTATTAATTATTCCAAAAATCAATTGTGTGATTTTAATGAAACTTTTAAGTTTTATTCACAAATGAATTAACTTATAATAGAAATGTTTCTGTTTTAGAAAATCTTGGTAAAAATATGCTTTTACAGCTCTTCTTCTTCTTCTATGTGCCCTGTCCCTTCAGGACGTAGGCGATCATGGTTCTCCACCTCTCCCTATCTCTTGTGGCTCTTAGTATGTTTGCTCCTGTTACAACTCGCAAACCTCGTTCCGTCATCCACCTGATCAGGCCCTGCAAATATGTTATCCGCTGCCTCCCTCTGTCTCTTTTTCCTTCTATCTGGCCAGTCAGTATCAGGTTCTCCAAGCCTTCCTTCCTTATTGCATGTCCCAGGAACTTCATTTGTCGCTTCCTGATGCTCAGTATTAATTTCCTTTTTGTTGCCATTCTTTCCAACACCTCATCGTTGCTTGCATGCTCAGTCTACAATATCCGAAGCATCCTTCTGTAGAACCACATTTCCGCTGCTTCCAGTTTTGTCCTCATTTTCGATGATATTGTCCAGCATTCACTGCCATATTGAAGAACTGACAGCACTCTTTTCATTGTTTCTAGTGAAATTTTCCTGTACCACCTTACATCTCTTACCTCTACTTATTTAATTTTATGAAATTTCGAGAAATGTATTTTTGTAAGATTTTAAGTCTATGTCAGTTATGAGGTCAAGTCCTTGGAGAATTTAAATAAGGAAATATCTTTTGTCAAAGAAAATCCCAAAATCAGCTCTGAATCCCAAAATAAAAATGCAATGACGCTAAGACATTATTTAGATAGAAAAGCTTTTAATTGCTTTTATCTAAATTTATTTATAAATGGAACTTTGTCTCTGTGTGTGCGTGTCTGTGTGTGCGTGTGTCCGTTACCTATAGACCCCGAAACAGCTGAACCAATTTTCTTTAAAATTTACCGTTGTACTATAAACGTCTGCAAGTGTTTTTAGCTAGGTTTTGTGTCGAGATACCCCCGATAAATATCCAAAATCGATAATCGAACAAATCGTTTTATAGAAGCAGTGGTCCGATTTTAATCAAATTTGATACACTCATAGACAAAGACATAAGAAACGATATTCAGAAGTTTCAAGGTTGCAGTTCTTACAATAGTGCAGAAAATTGATAATATATTTATATAAACGGTAAGATGTTTGTGTGTGTGTCTGTTTATCTGCCTGTATGTCTGTATTTTTTCAGCCCTTTTATTTTAATTTTTGCTTCGGGTTTGGCTCTAAGTAGGTATAATTGTATTTCTTAGTCTCAGCCATGATGCCATTTACTCAGAGGACTTATTTAGCCTTCAAAATTCAGTTTACGACGAAAAAAACCTGTATGATATCGATAGCAGGAAATCAAACTTTGACTTACATCCATTCATTTTTCTTTCAGTCTACGGTTTCGCTTTAACTGGAAACAACTATTGCTTTTTAGTCTTTCATGCCAACGTCCAAAGAGTTTGAGCTCCAGGACTATGGATTAGTTCTAAAGCTTTCATTACATCCGATCAACGCCGGGCTATACTGCTAGTAAGATATATTATGGACACTCATGCTTTAAAAAATTCGATGAATAACAAAATTTTTATAAGAACTGTTTTCATTTCTAAAATCTAATTATAATAATTCATAAATCTTTTAAAATTCTATATTAATTTGTAGCGATTAGGTGATATTGCTATATAAGTAAAAACTATATTTTAATCATAAATGAAGAAACTTACGTCAATTCAGCGATCCAACTATTTTTAAAAAATTTTGCGCGTATATAAACATGCCTGTTTTTGTAAATATGGACGTCCATACACAAAATTATCAAAAAATAAAAGAGTTAAATCAGATTAATTAAGCATTAAATCAGTTAATGTTCTTTAAAATTTCAGACTAGTATATTGTATTTTTGAAAACAACAAAATTCTCTTTATTAAAAATGAAGAGAATTTTGTTGTTAACAGATTTGTTAATATGACAAAACATAGCGATTTTAGATAGTAAAACATATTATTCCAAGCAATTTAAATTCGGTTTGAAATCTGGAATTCGTTTACATATTGGAAATATTAAATTTATTCTATTAGGTTGGTATTAAAAACAAAATACAAGTTTTAAGAAAGATTTTTCGATAAAAAAATGCATTTTAAACCTTAGGTTATTCTTTTTTTGTGAGGTGCCTACATTTAAGAGTAGAAAAACTGTAAATAGTAATCTGTGAAAAATACAAAAAACCACTCGACTATCTCCAAAATGAATCATAGCGACAAGGCAAGTACAAGGATCTCATGGTCCCTATCCGAATTTATGATAAGGGTTCCCTATTCTACAACGCTTCAATTTGCATAAGGCCAGTCAGTTAAGTGCCATACGTGATACACGCTTGGGCGATCATATCTCGAAAGAGACATGACTGACTGGGAAGAAGATTATCCCGCAGTAGGTTGCCATTGCTTTCTGTGGTAGACTGGTTGCCGACCAAGGCTATAGAACCCAATCTGTCCTGTTATTTGACCCATAACTGGAGGGAAGAGACGGATTAATACCTTTCTCAAGGGTATTCGCGCGTATATGATTGCAACGAATTCAAGTGGAATTCGAACTCGGCTCTCCGATTTCTCGTTCCGAGTCCTGAATCACAACGATGTAGTCTTGTTTAAAAAACGTCTGGAGTATGAACGATCCAGACGCGTGTGATTAATTTCAAATTGCTTCGGCAAAAAAAACAAAAAAAAACACACACATTTTCAGTGATCAAATTTGTGGACCACGCGTATGTTCCCGTCTGCGGAAACGTACAACTTCCAAACGCCGGCCCGAACGACGGAGACGCGTCGGTAAGCGCAGAACTAAGAGGCACGCATGTGCTGGCAAAATTCGAGTCAAGCAGGTACGGGCTTCCATAGCGAGAGAACGTCTGCCATCGCGAAGGCGCATAGCAACACGGTGCGAGAGGGAATGAGACTCGCTTGTTTGTGTTGATGTCGGTGGTGCTTCGGTAGAAGGCGGATATGAGCAGTAAGCAACGACAATGAACGCCTCTCGCTTGTTGCATTATCCAACTCTTGCATGAAAATCGGCAAGAAAGCGACTTGCTACCTTACAGGCATATATATATATATATATATATATATATATCGAGAGTAAATAAATATATAGAACGATAAAGAAAGTACTGGTAAAAATACTAGATTAAAAAAAATTAAATTGCATTTCCCTGAAAAAATAAAAAATTAAAAAAAATATATATAAATAAATGAAAAATGCCTGAAATAAATAATAAAAAATCGAACGCGTATCGTTCGCTGAAATTGTTTTGCTTGGAGTTAACGGTTTGTATGCAAAGATGAAACGAGGTCTCATTTTTAATTTTTTCCTTTCTTCCACGAATATCCCAATCTCATTTTATTTTTTTTTTATTTTTCTACTTGGTTTCTTTATATTTTTTGTCTTTTTTTTTTCTTCCAAAGTTACGCTGTTTTTTTTTTTGCTTGACTGGTTTTTATTGTCGTTATTTTTCTACCTTTAAAAATCTTCATTATTCAGAATTTCTGCTTTTTCCTTACTTGACGCAGTTCATTCTTACTTGATTCTTACTTTGTTCTACAACATCAGCTACCTTTTATTCTCCCGCCTTTTTTTGGAGTAACTTTAATTGGTCACGTTTCCTTTCTTTCTTTCTTTCTTTCTTTCTTTCTTTCTTTCAATTTATCTTCATGTCGACCTTTTCTTTCTTTCTTTCTTTTTTCTTTCTTTCTTTCAATTTATCTTCATGTCTATCTTTTCTTTCTTTCTTTCTTTCTTTCAATTTATCTTCATGTCTACCTTTTCTTTCTTTCTTTCTTTCTT
>JBBBDQ010001084.1:4517500-4520000 GCA_037127315.1 Ascarosepion bandense | reverse complement strand
TATCTATCTATCTATCTATCTAAGCCTTTTCATTATCTCTCTATCTATCTATCTATCTATCTATCTCTCTATTTAAGCCTTTTCATTATCTCTCTATCTCTCTATCTATCTATCTATCTATCTCTTTTCATTATCTATCTATCTATCTATCTATCTATCTATCTCTTTTCATTATCTATCTATCAATCTATGCCTTTTCATTATCTATCTATCTATCTATCTATCTATCTATCTATCTATTTTCATTTTCATTCTCTTCTATCTATCTCAGCCTTTTCATTATCTATCTATCTATCTATCTATCTATCTATCTATCTATCTCAGAGTGTTCCTATCTATCTATCTATCTATCTATCTATCTATCTATCTATCTATCTATCTATCTATCTCAGTAGCCTATCTATCTATCTATCTATCTATCTATCTATCTATCTATCTATCTATCTATCTATCTATCTATCTCAGAGTGTTCCTATCTATCTATCTATCTATCTATCTATCTATCTCAGAGTGTTCCTATCTATCTATCTATCTATCTATCTATCTATCTATCTATCTATCTATCTATCTATCTCAGAGTGTTCCTATCTATCTATCTATCTATCTATCTATCTATCTATCTATCTATCTATCTATCTATCTCAGAGTGTTCCTATCTATCTATCTATCTATCTATCTATCTATCTATC
The DNA here is from genome assembly GCA_037127315.1 of Ascarosepion bandense. Taxonomy (NCBI): domain Eukaryota; kingdom Metazoa; phylum Mollusca; class Cephalopoda; order Sepiida; family Sepiidae; genus Ascarosepion; species Ascarosepion bandense. Next base: position 4,519,311 of record JBBBDQ010001084.1, on the reverse strand, counting down.
TATCTATCTATCTATCTATCTAAATGTAGGGTAACAGCTACCATTACTTCTGAGTAGGGGGTTCTATACTCACTGGGTGGCCCTAAAGAATTCGACATTAAACAAGCGTAGTTGTGGTAAAGTGGATATCGACTCGGTACGACAAATCGGGGAACCGAGTTCGAATTCCAGTTGAATTCTTTGCATTCACTTGCGCACAAATGCCCTTGGGAAAGGTATTAATCCGTCTCTTCCCTCCGGTTATGGGTTAAATAATAGGACAGTTTGAGTTCTATATCCATAGTTGGCAATCTGTCTACCGCGGAAAGCAATGGCAACCTACTGCGGGATAATCTTCTGCTCAGTCAGTCATGTCTCGAAAGAGACATGATCGCCCAAAACGTGTATTACGTATGGCTCTTAACTGACTGATAAGGGTTAACATATAAAACCAATCAACGGAATTAATATAATTTTGTTTCTCTATAAATAATGCCCCAAAAGTCATTATTTAAAATTTGTATGTTCAACATATGACTTTGAATGGGTACATTTTGAAAATGACATAAAATGAATGCCTGTTTTTTTTATATATGCGATTTAAAGTTTGTTATTCACAAAGTTTCCACGAGACGACACACATATTGATGCATATCTATTGTGCTACACCAAAAGTAATAGATATATAATCATAATGGTATCATACATATTCGCATACATAAAGGTTTATAAATACCTTGGATAATGGATTATATATATACAGTGAATAAAGACGAAATATATGAATCTAATGTGCATGGTATATATTTATATGTCAGTCAGTCAGTTAAATGCCATACGTGATACACGCTTGGGCGATCATGTCTCGAAAGAGACATAACTGACTGGGCAGAAGATTATCCCACAGTAGGTTGCCATTGCTTTCTGCGGTAGACTGGTTGCCGACCAAGGCTATAGAACCCAATCTGTCCTGCTATTTAACCCATAACTGGAAGGAAGAGACGGATTAATACCTTTCCCAAGGGTATTTGCGTGTAAGTGAATACAATGAATTCAACTGGAATTCGAACTCGGCTCCCCGGTTTCTCGTTCCGTGCTCATATCCACTGTACCACAACAATAATGAAAAACATGCAGATAACATATGTGAACAGTGGTAGATGTAAAATAATAGAGCTACATTTATATATGAGTAAATATACTTATTGTATACAAAGAGACGTGTGTGTGTGTGTGTGTGTGTGTGTGTGTGTGTGTGTGTGTGTGTGTGTAAGAGAGAGAGAGGGGGGAGGAAATGGAGTAGAAATATAGTTTAATATATAACTGTAACAACGAATACAGGACAAAGGTAATCTATCTATCTATCTATCTATCTATCTATCTATCTATCTATCTATCTATCTGTCGCTAGATAGACAACGACAGAGACAAAGCAAGATGTATACATATATGTACATATAATGAAAGTCGATAGCCCACAGAATGGCCTGGAAAATTTATGTTCAATTTTTTTCCATAATAAAAATTATCACTGGTGAAATGAATTTATTTCGCTGTAATGATCATTCGATAAAAGTAATTTTCGAAGTTTTAGTTTTAAAACACACACACACACACACACACACACACACACACACACACACACACACACACACACCTATATATATATATATATATATATATATATATGCAAGTTTCGTTAAAAATGACAGACAAGATGCTGTGATTAAATTCGTAAATAATAACATTGGCTATGCTACAACATGTTTAACAAGAGGACCCACGTTGCATCTCTGTGACCATTGCGCTATTAGGTCTCATTAAAATACACA